>BSBK01009616.1:135000-267446 GCA_027943335.1 Chamaecyparis obtusa | reverse complement strand
AAATTAAATTAATGATAATTTTAAATATATATTTAAAATTTAATTGAATTTATTTTATGTATATATTAATTGAAATGAACATTTGTAAATAATATTAAAAGTTTAAATTCTATTAATTCTAAAAATAATAGAGAACTAACTACATAACATTGAAGGACTTAAGAATAACTTTTTATTTTTTTTTAATGAATTCATTAAATAGAAATTTATGTTAAGATCATAGTTCAGAAATAGGAGAATGATAGTGAATTGCTCACATTCATAAATATATTTAAAACCTCGTTTCGAAGCTAAACATAAACAGCCCTATTTCACGCACCACCACTTCTATCACAGAAGTTGATCACCATGTTAGTATCTTGACGTTATAGGGTTTCAGAACATGTAGGAAGAGGACGTGGAGATTTTACAGTCACAGATTTATTCAACTAATAGGAACTTTTATATTGAATTTTAGTCCAACTTTTTAAAGAGTTGGTTTTAGGACACTTCACATCATGAGATGAGCCACACATCTCCCCTATGATAATAATTTAGAACATACTCAAACCCAGTGTGCAATGACGACGAAATAAAAATGTACTATTACTGGTACGACATCCTTTCTCCGTTAAAAAAAATACCTAGAGATTCTTAAGGATAAGTATGCATTTAGTTTCCAATTGCTCGAGAAGATTGCATTCATTTTTTGTCCACATTGGGTGGACATTCTATACGCTGTAATTTCCTATCACTGACGTGTTTGGCTTTATTGGTAGCTTTATTGGTCATCGTTTTCACATTCTGGAGACATTACCTGGCTGTCCAACAGAGTCAAAACAAGTGAAGAAGCCTAATAAGACACCATAATCATCTGTACACTTCATTTTATACTCTCAACGAACGCGTAAACAGAAATAGAGGAAAACCACAAATTACATAAAGGCCAATTATTGGATTGAAACCATTTCCATATCACACCTGAAGACGAATAAAGAAACTCCACAGAAATCTCGTTGAGTCAGCCCAATGACTTTTGGAAAACAGAGCAATAGATAAAACAGAGAGAGGTAGAATCTGTTGCTATCCACTTCCAACGCGTTAATGTGGACACCAAATTAAAATTTATATGTAACGTTGCGTACGCTATCTTTTTAGTTGCATTCAGACTTAATCCTCAAGTTTTGATATAGGTGATGTATTTGACTGTAAGATGCAACTAATATACAGTTGCACTAGACCGTCTATAGGTTATATTGTCATGTCTCCTCAGAATAAAAGACTCGATACGCGGAGATGTTTGCATATGACTCACGGTTTCTTTCTGGATCCTTTCGTACCTTTTATTTTGTATGTGGATAAAGGTTTTCTAATCTTAAAGATGAAATGGTTCTAATTAGCAATTGCACTTCAATGAGGTGCAATTGTTACGCTGATCAGAAGATATACTTCGATAATATATTGAATGGAGGGGAGAAATGTTTGAATAATAGAATAAGTATGTTATGTTAAATGGTCTTTAAACATTTAATTTTAATCTAATCTAAGAGGACAAATAGTTTAAGTCTTACGATCTATTCAAATTCTTAGTTTGATACACTAGTAATGTGTAAGGCATTTGCTGGTGGTCGTTGTCGATGTTTGTTTGATAAATGGTAGTTGTTTTGAAGACCTTAAGAACAATAGCATTCACAAAGAAAAAAATGGCATTCCAGCGTTCACAAAGATCTCATCGAACAAATTTCTACAATCACCCTAATAATAATGTTATGGAAAAGGGGAAAGCAAGGTTGCCATAGAATCCAATCTCGATGTTCATTTTCACAACCACAAATTTGATACTTTTGAAGTTTAAAATTCAAACTTTCTTACAAACTTAGAGAATATCTCTGCAGCAATAAAAAAAAATATTGCATTACACAATATAAAAGAGAACAAAAAACAACAAGACCTAGGCTGTATTTGATAAATAAAAAAATCCCTGAAATTTTGGGTAAAACTGTATTCTTTGTTTGAGAATGTTAACAATAGAATAATTATGATAATAAGAAGCATTTATACTTGATTACATTTTGTTGATTTCTCTTCTACCAAATAAGTGATAAAAAAGACAAATTTAAGAGAGATTCCTTTTGCGATTAACAAAGTTTTAATTGTCACATAACTATTGCTTATATGGCCATCAAAAGCATTCCAAAAATCTCCTACTCAAATTTTGAGTAGATTAATACAACACAAAGGACATCTATCTGCACAATGGTTTATCCTCTAAAGAACTTCAAGCTTTCAACAGAAATAGTTTGAATCTAATATGCCCACTATTACAATTTGTATATTTTTTGATGACCAAAATGCATTTAGAACATATCATGAAACCCACTTTGATATCTAGTATCTATATAACCTAATATAAAAGGTTTACATAATGCAAGAATATTTAACTCTCAAAATTATTCCATGGTTTCAAATGTCAAACGTAGCACAAGGTATGTAATGCATTGAAGTAAAATCTAGTGTTGCTTCCTTGGCTTCTTTTGTTCCCAAAGCAACAATCTGTAGGCAATGCCAATCTCTAAAGAAAGAAAGACTTGACATATTATTTATGACTACATAAATGAACCAAAAATAGCATTCGCATTGCAATGGAAAAGTATAGAACAAAAAATTATCATGAGTTTTGGTGCATGGCTCTTTGTTGTCCTCATTAGATACCCATTTTCTTTTTCCAAGAGTATCAATATCAACAACTTGAACCTAGTTCTAATAAATATTCTTATACTTGTCCACCAAGTTCTTGATATTCTCTCCAATGTTCTTGAATAAAGTATTGTTTATTTATTTACAAATATTTAAATAAATTCAATAATTAAAATAAAATTTAATATTTACTATGTTAAATAGACTTAACCTGTCTTAATATTTTAAAAGATAATTTTAATTTTAATTTTTTATTTTAAATTAAATATATCTTTATTTTAACATTCTAGAAATAATAAATTGATATATTCTTTTATGAAAGCTAATATTTTAAATTTTTTTAAAATATTAACAAAATGCTATGCCAGTATTTCAATTTATAAATTTTTTAAATGGAGCCCAAGTCATCCCCTTTCTATCAAAATATAATTTACCAACTTTTGCATTAGAACTTTTCAAATTATGTCTACACATTCCAAAAAAAAATTTGATAAAAATGTATACTCATTTTATTAATTGTAAAAAAAAAGAGTTTACATTGAACTCAGTTTAGGGGAGCATATCGCTAGGAAAGAATCAAGCAAAGAAAATCTCCAGTTGTAGCCCCTGATGCAAAACCAGTGACCTAATATGCTTTCAAAATAGTATGGCAAACATCCATATCCCAGTCCAATACACGCATTTGACGCTTTTACAATAATATAGAAAACAACCATCAACCTAAAAGTGACACCCAAGATTGTATTTCATAACTCTATCCTAGTGCAAATTTTTTTAAAAAAATTGAATTATGCAAGAGCAATTACATATAAATCAATCGACCCCAAAACCCAAGATTTTAGCCCAAGGTTACATAATAGTAGGTTCCCAAATAATTCCAATGATACAAAGAAGCAAAAAGATGTTCTTTCATTTGCTGGTCATCAAGAACACCAGTAGTAGTGTCATAAGGAGAAACTACAACTCTTATTGGTGATATAAGTAGGATATCATCACTTGCACTCTAATCACAATGTAACAAAATAGTCTAGATCAAAAGAAAAAAAATATAAGGGAAGAGAGGTTAAAAAAGAGTCAATTGTATTGATGAATTTTTGAAACTCAATAATTATATTATTAAGACTGCCAACCTGCACAACATTCTTAACCATGGCAAGCACATCTCAGAAATAGTGGTTAAATCCATAATTCAGAAGTATATACTCAACAAGAGAAAAAAAAAAAAAAAAAAAAGGGGGGGGGGGAGATAAAAACACTTCAAAAGAAAAAATAAGGCATGAAGAAGGAAAAAAAGATGAATATGGAAGCCATGTCCAACATGTAAATATCTTAATACAATCAAAGCTAAGAGACATAATGGTCAAGAGATGTGAAACAATAAGATACTATTGTACTTCAAATCCTTAAAACTCTATAAGAAATTACATTCTTACAACAAACCTACCACCCTCCATAAATCAAAATCATATTTGAGATTCACCTATGACTGTACATCAAGCAATAGTGAGACAGAGTATCATAGAAGAAAGGATATTTATGAAAAACTATGTATAGCTAGTCTGTATGGATGTCTATTTAAACAATGCTCTAAACAAGAAGAAAGTGAAAAAACTCATTTACCATTGCTCATGTGTTTATATTAGAAACATATAATTTTATTTTTTTTTTTCAAATTAGTCAAATTATAATCACTAGAAAACACTCAACAACATCAAAATTTATGATCGCGATACAACCAATAAGACAACCTCACAAGTACTAGCCATACTATTTCAAATGAAACTATGGCTAGTACTTATCACTAGAAAACACTCAGCAACATCAAAATTTATGATCCCGATGCAACTAATAAGACAACGTCACAAGTCCTAGCCATAGTATTCCAAATGAAACCCTCTATAAAAATGTATCACAAAAAACTTAAGATTAAAAAATATATTTTGAAAGATGTCTCTAACAAAAATTATGATCATATGTGAGTGAAGGTGCCAATTTCTAGTACATGTACCATTTTAAAATGGATGCACTTTCATTTTGATAACTTTTAGCCCTCCTTAGCATGGTTTTTATTTCTATATATTCTTCCTAGCCCTTCCCTCATTTCTAGATCACCTCTCATCTTCTGACATCGTCCTTTAGGTGCTATTTTATTACCTTTCTGTCCATATCTTTCGACCACTTTATTTCCTCCTGATTCTTTCTGCACCTTCTCCGAGACCTCTTATACCCCTTTCTGGGCACCCCCCTTGGGATTAGGTCAACATGGTCAACCTATTCTAGAATAGGTCAACCAGGTCGACCTATTCCTAGAAGAGGTATGCCAAAACAACCTCTTCCAAAAGGGATTTTGATTGGAGAGTTCTATGTACCTTAGGTTTATCGATTGACTTATTTTTCTCTTGGGTCGACCTACTTTGTTTTCAATCCCAAAATCTGGTATATAAGGAGGCTTGGGAATTTCATTTTCATCTTCATGAAGCTACATCATCATTCTACAAGAAATCAAGATAAATCATACACAAGCTCATGATATTTCAAGCAAGCATCTTCAAGCACTCATAAAATTCAAATATTTCCTTCTTGCATCAAGCTTCTTCCTTCAAGGTGGTAGTGGAGTTTGGCTTCTAATAAGGAAATCCATCATTCCAAATAATTCAAGTTCTTTCATTCTTCATCAAACATTTTCTAGGTTTTCTATCATGATCAAAAATCCACAGCCAGAAGTTCTATCACAAGTTCGTATCCACAATTTTTAGAGAAAAATGGCACATTCCTCTACACATTTCAAGGTGAGTACTCTATCCTTCATTTCACTTCTTAGTCTTGACCTATTTTCATATCTTAATTGGGATAATTGCATAAATTGGCTTCTAGATCTATCTTACTTTTCTCATTAAATCAATTGGTTCAATTGCACTTTTACATTTACACATCTTTAATCAAATCCAACATTTCATGAAAGAAGACTTTCTTGTGTACTTCCTTAATATAATTTTGGTTTAGCATTGACATCCCTTTATCTCCCTAATTTTGGCTAATCAAACTTGGGTTATATTGAGAGTTATGTTTGGAAGCCCCTATTTATCTTTTATTTTGAATGTTAGTGTGGAAGTGGTTAGTTAATAAATTCATGTCACATAGTTTATATGGTTAAATTCATTAGTACCCATTTCCCCCCTAAACACTTTGGTGAACTTGACGTGTTACAACTGTTAGAGTAAATAGTTGTTACTGTTTACTCTTTAATTAAGTTAACTTAGGTCAATACATTTATTAGGTAGATGGATATATTTGAGTTCTATTTGGACTCTAACTCATCTAAGAGGATATTGTAGAGTTCTATCAGAACTCTACTTCCTATAGGTTGAGACACTTGTCTCAACCTTGTCCACTCTACCTATGTGTTCTTGCCTATTTATGCAGAGCCTCTATATCTTTGTAAATACCTTAATATCTCATTACATCATTGCAATATATCTTTTTTGTGTTGATTCTCTCTCTTCTAGATGATGTCTGTAGACTGGCTCTTAGGTATAGGATAACCTATCCTAACATCGTATCAAAGCAGTAGTCTTACATCGCTCTCTAGTTTATAGAGTTTTTCATTTTTTTTGTGTTGAGGTCCCTAGTTTCTCTTAGAAGTAAACTTGTGTATTTGCAGATCTAAGATTCCCTCATGCATGGTGGCTAGAAATCCATTGCTAGTTTATGGTCGATAATCTATCCATGGTCTATTTGTGTGGTTTGACCAGCAATTTTAGCTTAGATCTACACCACTATGCATTTTCAAATTGCTAGCTAGTCTACTAATCTATTTGATCGGGCTGCTTAGAACACACTTATGCTTATAGCACATTCCACCATATTTGGGTTCCTTGGAATTCGTCTTTGATGGTATGTTCAGATTAAGATGAATGAAGGCCAGATCTTTTGATTGGCTAGCATTTTTCAATATTCTATCTGCAATATTTTTCTGACTAACCATAGATCCACTCAGAATCTTCGCTCATGTAGAGAGAGGTTGTCAATCATTGGATCCACTCATGATCATTTCAACACCTTGCGCAGGCGGTCACCATGATTCTCTGATACCCGTCCATGATAGCTAATGTTAGCAGTGCCATTTTTTGAGATCATTGAAGGTGAAAACGGTTTTGATGAGCTTACTCTCGAGGACGCAGTGGATGTCTCCATGCTGGAGCTCATGTAGGACATGGATCCAAGCCTCTCGCGCGCTCAGGAAGAAACCCATGTGAGTTGGCGCGTAGCGGAATTATTCTTCTTATGAAATTTTATTGCAGAATTGACTATCTTACACTCTGAATCGAATGCCTCTCACCATACTAGCGAGAAGATCCTTGTCTACGTAGGTTGGAATGCCATTGAATTTTGTGTAAGAGCACATAACACTAGTCACATTTCCATCCAATAGTGGGAGAAAATAGTGCGTGGAGATCTACGTGTTTTTTTTATCCTTTGGCCAGCGTAATTATTTATTGCCTTAATGAAGGAAATTTGAAAAGGCGCATTCAATGAAATTGGCGATGTACCAAATCTTTAGCGCATGTCACTAGTTCCTTGTGGCTTATCTATTCTCTATGAGTACGCAGCAGTTGCCTTGGACTGCCCACAATTCCATTAATTCATGTTGGCCATTTTCTTTGGTGCATGAACGTGTCTTCTTTTTTGTAGTGGATCAGTGACCATGATCGCGTTTTTCTTTTGGTCGACACTTTCAATGCATTTCTTTTATGCTAGTGATTTTATTAAAGTTGGTAGTTGCTTTATGGAGGCGACCCTTTTGCAATGAGACTGGTCGACACTTTCAGTGCTATGTGGACCTTTTGTAGCTTTTTTTGTTTGCTTGAGCCTTCAATGAAGGTTGTGGTGCATCATAATCTTTGGTGCACTAAATATCTCTTGGACAACATAGATCTATTCTCAGATTGTGACGTACCATAGTCTGATTCAATCAGCGTGCTGCTGACTTTATTAAAGGTCATGGTTTCTTTATGGAGGTGTTAATCATTTGGAGCTTGTACTAATATTCGTGTATGGTTATTTTCATATTCTGGGTGGCATAATTATTAACGCTTTTTGGTCTATGATGATTTGACTACACTTTCTTTTTCACAATCCTATGGCTCTTCAATGCACATGTTCTCGTCTCTTGTTGTAGAGTCATGAGAACCTTTCTGGTCAAACTAAGCAAATGAGAGCCTTCCTTGTGCTTCACAAGTGCATCATGTCTAGCAAGGTTTTGCCTATGCCTTCAATGGTTCTTGGTGGTTACGGGGTTGGCACACAAAGCCACCATCAAACTCAGCCACGTACTCAGCTCTTCTTGGGCCGTCTCCATCTGGGAAGTGCACTCATTTATGAAATGATGAGTTGATGGTCTCATGGAGAACCAAACATATTCCCTTGGGTATATAAGAGGGGTGGGTCATTTTTTCACCTTTCAGCCCTAATAGGCAATCATCGTCACAAAGGTGATTTCATGCACTTCCTTGGTGCAATTTATTTTCAAGATTTTTCTTGATTTGTCCTTTGGAACAGTTGATAATCCTATGTAAGTACTATTGTAGACACATTAGATCTAGTGTCCATCCATGAATTTTGGGGATTTTGCACACATGATGTGCCATAAAACTATTTGTACTCGCACCGAATTATAAAGTGCCATGGGGGGTTGTGTAGAGCCATTATTTTCCAATCAGAGCTTTGTCAAAGTCAAAGTTCCTCCTCAACAATGGAAAAAGCATTGATATTCTTTCCTCATGCGAGTGTGTAGTTTGACCACACAAACCCTTTTCTCAGTTGTAGATCCTTTTGGTCCCTTCTGCATAGGATGGTGACACATCACTCTAGTGCATCTATCAAGCCTCACCCAAGTCATAATTATGGGGGCTATCCTACTATTCATGTTTGTGCTAATTCTTCCTTGGTTTCTCTTGAAGTGTACTGAGACACTCTTTCATTGCTTTTTAGTGGAAGTTCCTTGGTTTCACTTGAAGTGTGTTGAAACACTCTTGGATTCCTATAAGACTACTACACCTACATTTTCAATAAAGTTGAGAAGTGATAATGGTATCACTCAATCAACATCATTGGTTGTGTAGTGAAGGTCACTCATGCAGATTCATGTGTCATTTGTATCTTCAATTGACAGATGCTATTGCCATTATTGATATCTGATCAATGTTTGAGAAGTGCCAATTGGAGCACTCATATAGATTGTTGTCTTCCTGATCATCATCTTCTTCATAGGAGATCATCAGATATAGGACTAGATCACTCATCAATAGTTGTCTATAGATTCTTTATGCTCCAATGATGTTCATGTTCATGATTTCAGGACATCTTTTGGAAGGCTTCTTAGACCTTCATGTTCTCTTTTTTGGAGAGGAGTTTTCTCCCACTAGGTTTTCTCCTTTTTCTCTGGTTATGAGAGATTGCAATGTAGTTGTACATGGGTACCTAATATGGCCTAGTTGTCAGGACCCATAAAGATTTTCTACTGCATTATTGTACTCCCTAAGTTACACTTAAGGGGGGGTGTTAGAGTAAATAGTTGTTACTAGTTACTCTTTAATTAAGTTTACTTGGGTCAATACATTTATTAGGTAGATTGATATCATTGAGTCCTATTTGGAATCTAACTCATCTAAGAGGATATTGTAGAGTTCTATCAGAACTCTACTTCCTCCAGGTTGAGACACTTGTCTCAACCTTGTCCACTCTACCTATCTGCTCTTGCCTATTTAAGCAGAGCCTCTATATCTTGTAAATACCTCAATATCTAATTACTTCATTACAATATATCTTTTTGTGTTGATTCTCTCTATTCTGGAGGATGTGTGTAGAATGGCTCCTGGGTATAGGATAACCTATCCTAACAACTTCCTTTTGACCTTGGTGTTAGATTTTTGTTTTCATTATCTTGTGTGTCCACCTTCACTAAGCATTTTGGTGAGCTCGATATATTATAACTTCCTTTTAACCTTGGTTTTAGATTTCCTTTTGCATTATCTTGTGTGCTCACCTTCACTAAACATTTTGGTGAGCTCAATGTGTTACAACTTCCTTTCGATCTTGGTGTTATATTTCCTTTTACATTATCTTGTGTGTTCACCTTCACTAAATTTTTGGGTGAATCCAACATGTTACAACTTCCATTTGATCTTGGTGCTAGATTTCCTTTTGTGTTATTTTGTTCGTTCACCTTCACTAAACATTTTGGTGAGCCCAAATTTTTCCCCTTTTCCTTTTGAAATTAGAGTGTTTCTTTGCATTGGTTTTTTATCTTCTTTTAGTGAAGCCAAGGCATTCCCTCTTCTTGTTGATTTTGAAATTATATTTGGCTATCTTATTTTTCTAATAATGGCATTTGCTAAAGGGTAAAAGCACAAAGTTGTGTCACATTTTAGGCTAACTTATCAACAAAGCTGAATTTGAGTATTTCTAACTCAAAATTTATTTTTTTCAAACATGTGGTCTAGCTAGGTTCATTGGATAATTGTTTCAACTTTTCCAATTGGAAATGTCTATTAAATGCATTTTTTATACCAATTTGGATCCAATTACCAAATAAATAAATTATTTCACAAAAGTGATGTTTCAATAACTTCTACTCTTTTTAATGATATTTTTTAAATATAAAAATACCCTTTTGTAGAGCTTAGAGTCACTATTATTGCCATATAATTTTAATAGTATTTTGATTAGATCTAATATATTCTAATTTTTAAATACTGCAAGTAATTATTTTAACATTTGAGAAGATGTTCCTTCAAATAAAGAAAAAATAGTAAATCATATTAGAAAAAATTAAAATTTATGTTTAACACTAGAGGAGATAGCCCTCTTCAAGAATATATGATTTTTTTTTCTGAATGTTGTAGATTTGATAGGGGAATTTTGACAGCAGATGAAAACTGTCGATTTCAGATAAGTTGCACTTTGAGTAGTTATATCCCAGAAAGTATACATTGAAAACCAATCTTTCTTCTTTTCTTAACTATCTATACATGTCATTTGTAACATATTTTGAAATCAAAGAAATAAAAATATTATTTATATATACTTTTTTGTGGGAACTAGACCCCATATTTTCAGCATTTTTCAGCAATTGAGAAATGGACTTCAAAAATTAAAAAGATGTGTTAATTCTTGTTCAAAAATATTTTAAAAAATAATAAGCATAAACTTTATCCATTTTTACACATTTCAACAATTTACATCATCTTCAAATTCTAAACACAAATGCCACATTTATGTCATTAAAGTTGAATAGTTTGTGTGTTGTTGACCTTTTCCTTTATAAATGTGTGACACAGGTTTTTACTTTTACCCAAAACTATTATGGTGCATAATAATCTTCATGGTAACTCTTGTGCTTACATCTCTTTATCATGCCTATGATGTTTATGCAAGTTTTTTTCATTTCATTATGTTTATGTCTTTACATGCTTTTCTTGCATATGTTATTATGAGGTTAACTAATACAAGGTTTCCTGATAAAACATATTTCAAGACGATCATTGGGATTTCATGTGGATTTTTTATTATCACTAGACAAGGTAATAAGGATTTAGGTCTTAGTATCCATGATCATGGTAATAAGTTTCCCATCCACATTCCTCACTGACACCCTCAATAGGGACTTGGTTATGTTTCCCCTTCAATTATTTATGCTTCTTTCCCTCCCCACGGCCTCCTCTTCACCTTCCTTTTCCAACTCCAACTTTATCTCCTAATGACACCCATGAATTTGTAGCATTAAGATTTTATTGCTACCTTTTGATTGTGCCTAAATTAAGATATAAACCTTATCAAAATAATTCTATTGGTCGATTCTCATGTTTGTTTTTCTACAATAATAATCATTTCCTTTGTGATTGTATGAAATTCATTTTGTATGTTCATGACAAAGTTGAAAATGCTAAAATTTCTTATACACAAGATATTTTATTTCTCTTTCATAAGATTACTTAGCATTTCTATTCCCTATTGGGGCCACTTTCTATTATTATTTATAATATGTTCAAGAGTGACACAATAGGTCTCTCACTTTGTTCGTCTTCAATGGGGGGGAAATTTCATATTTTCTTGGGAACTATTTTAGCTCCTTCACACATATCTTCTATACTTTAATATCCTTTCTGTTAGCACATGCAAAAAATTTCATGGCTCTAGCCCTTTTCTCTTGGTCTCTGCAGTTGATTTTAGGTCTCTGCCTCAAGCCCTTAGTTCAAAAATTCAAAAATGTAGTCGTTGGTGTGAAAACCCTTTGAAAAAACCTAGCCTTGTTCTAATTTCAAGTTAACTTTTTGGGTCGCTTAAAGGTCCTAATTCGCATGTGCTTAGTTATTATCCCCTTTGTCGCATGATCACATGAACTTTTTTCACATTACGCGATCTTGCGACTAAAGGTTTTATATGCCCGGCGGCCTTTAATTCTCCTAAGTCCTCTGTGCCTAAATTTTCCTTAAAAGCCTAAGTCCTGTGTTTTAATTCTTTCTAATGTTCTAGCTTAATGTTTTCCTGGGCCCGGCTCTGACACCATCTTGATCCAATGGTTGTCGTGAAAGCGCAATGGTTTTGTCAGAGGCTTGCACTTTTGCGACGACCATTGTTTCTCTTTCATGACGTTGCCTTTCTCTGCAGATGGGTCCACTGCCAGGTAAGCACACATGGCGTCTCCCTATTGGCCAAATGAAATAGTGAACTGGTAGGGTTGTCAGAATGAATGAAGAAATTGTATGTCCGTCTGCCAGATTCTGTGACGTGGTGGTCCCTAATTCGTTGGAGTATCCTATGGAGCACGTTGGGGTCATGCTCTATGGTATTGGCTAAGATTCTAGATCGACGGCTGGCATGTAAGAACATAGAATCTTTTGAGGCCTTCAGATCTTGTGCCATTCGTCTGATCCTCTAGGTGTTCATGATAGAGATAAAGGTGGGTCCAAAACAACACGTAGGCATAGTTGGCCATTTTTGATTGGTCCATGATTTAATGCGTTGGTAGTTGTTAGTGGGACCTAGTTTCTAGCTTGTTAGAGGGTCTTGACATCAACAGAGGACCAATGACAGGCATAAGTTCTCATGGAAGTTGTTAGAGCCATGAGATCTTACGCTGGTCGTCGATCTTACTTTTCTCAAATGGCTGACGAGGGTGGGTCCTCTAGCAGGTGGTGTTGACCTGGGCATGTTCTCATTGGTCCAGGTGTACTGAGTTGGACTTGTTAGTGTGTCCACCAGTCTCAGAGGAGTTAATACACTGCATGATCTGATGGTTGTAGTGATATCGTTGATCAAAGTTGCATGATGGATAAGTCAGCAGTGTAGCGACAGCCATCGATCTTCACTAAAGGGGGAAGCTTTGCGGTGGGTCCTATGTCAGGGGTGACCAAGTGATTGCAGTGAATGATGTAGTGACATGTGGCAAGCTTTTAGGTGGGCCCAGGGTTATCAAAGGTCTTGGTAGTTCTGATAAAGTGTTTAAGAGCCCGACAAATCTTCAAAGGCCTCACTCATTCACACAATCAAATGGTGATATTCTAAATTGACTGGCAATCCAGCGAACAAGCATTCGCGTAATAGCTAAATGAATTGGTAGAAAGGTCGCGAAGTTAGAGGTGGGTTAAGGTTTTCTTTCCGCGAATAGGAAAAAGCATTGTCATGTAGTCACTAGGAGTAAACCTGAGGGTGGTGGTTGAGTTAAGACTTGAAGCCCGCAAAATAAAGAGATCTAACGGTTGTGATATAAAGTTGGCCCACATTTAAATTATGACCACTAATTCACTGTTGGCGCTTGAATGTGACCATTATTTTTCAAATTTGAATTTTTGAGGGTTTCTCAGCGACAGAAAGAACTAGAATTAAATGCTTTCACAGTTGGATTTGATTTGTTTGGTGGTGCTTGCTATTGCAGTGTGGTCCAGGGTGTTCTATGATCATCTGCAGGGGTTTGTACCATGTTCTTTTTGCTTGAGGCATGTTGCAGGTGGCCAAACTGGTTGACATTTTGGGTGTTTATGTGATTCTCAGTACCTTCTCAGTGATATTTGTCATGATTGGAATCACTCTGAGATTTTCTTTCTCCTAGTTGCCTGGGTTTCTTCCCTTGTAATAAATTTGTGACCATTTCTGGCTGGTTTGGTGGGTGAAACCCTAACCCTAGTCATCCATAGCTTGCTGCAACCTATTATGGGTTTCCAAGATGACTAGGGGGTATATATTGCAGAATTTTTGACTTAGTGCAAGTTCCAAGACTTTCTTTTGGTCCCTAGTTGTTGTTGATGGTATTATACTGAGTAAGGAGAGCCTGGATCTTGGGTCTATTTCTTTGGCATTTTGTTGTCTTGGTAATGTATTGATTTTGAAAATTAATGAGAATACACTTGAATTCCTGTCACAAGTCTCTGATTGTCTTCTTTTTTTTATTATGGATTCATATATGTTAAGGTCACAAAGTGGATTAGCATATGGTAAACAAAGAGTATTGTGAGATCAGCTTGGAGTTCCTAACAAAGTTAGGATTAAAGCCTTTAGGGTGATTTCAGTGAGTTCATTATTAGATTGGAATTTAATGATCATGTTTGGGAGTGACAGGAGTAATAGGCAAAGCACTTACTCTAAGTTCATGTGTTTTTGAGTTAAGGTTTAGTTGATATATGTTATCAAGTGACTATATGCCCTGTTTAAGGCACTGATCATTTCTCTAGAGGCAGTCCATCATCATCAATCACACACACATTCAAATGATAAAATCTTTAAATCAGTTAGTAAAGAGTATATTGGTATAACATTTTATGATTCCTTTGAAGAAGTAAATCAAGGGTACACCTGCCTAAGCATTGGAGCTCAAAGTGTAGGAGGATCTCATTGTTGATCCTTGTTAATTGGCCCTCTTCCTTGTAGACTTTGGAGTGGTGATAGAGTCAAAGTATTATTAAAATTATCCATCAAAGTATAAATCTGCAAGTTGAAGATCAAAGGGAACTCCCAACAAAATGGCAACTCTACTGGGGAGAGCAACAAATAAGTATATCTATTAGGATCTGTGGTTGGGGTTATGTTGTTATATTCAAAATCTTTTTTTGACCAGATTGATTTACCCATCTGAGTCACTAACAAAATGGTGACTCTGCTGGGGAGAGTCTAGAGTTAAAGGTTTTCAAAGTGCACTCTTGTTTTCGTATTGTATTTAGTTGAAAGGTTTTCCCATCTAGGTGGGTGGTGACTCAAAAGGTTAATACCAGTGCTATAAGCTATAAATCATGGACAAGAGGAGGAATACTAGGTCCTTTGTCAGAAAGAATCCAGAGGTCACTCTGGAACAATTGCCTAGACAGGAAAAGAAGAGTTGGATCAGAAGGAATGGTGAGTCTACTAGTGCTCCCATCAGAGAAAAAAGAAATACTAGAGGAAAAGCACCACATGTTTCCTCAAGTGAGGAAGGTTCACAAGATAGATTTTCTAGATCAGATGGTGGTCGCTCTGAAGATAGATTTTATGATACCCCAGAGGCTGTATTTCAAGACAAGGGTCCATTGCCTGTAGGTTAGGATGAACAAGCTAGAGAGATGGGTTTGGAGATTGATTTAGATCTTGAGGAAGATAATTTCATAAGGGAGCCCATGAGACCAAGGCAAGTCCACTTCCCATATCAAAATCTTACTGATATGGATGTGTCATCAGGTTCTGATGACATTATGGTAGACCTGGATGATTTAAATGCACTAAGGTTACAGTTGGTAGATCAAGATGCCATACATAAGAGGTTACAAGAGGAGAGAGAAGCTAAAAAGGTGAATTCTCTAGTGGAAAGACAGTCTCTCCTTAGAAAGATTAATGAAATGAAGGAGAGAAACAAGATGCTTGCTTCTACTCCTAAGACTTTGCAACATGATGTTTTTGGTGATCTTGAGGCTTTGAGGAGTGAGCAAGAGCACTTACTACAGGATCATGAATTTGATGGGGAGGGCCCTATGGTTAGACAGGTTCAAAGTTATGCTTCCCTCCCTAAAGATAAAGATGGGCGTGAGATCACTAGGCCTGCTGTTGCCACTGGTGAGAAAGGAAAGCAAAAGATGGTGGGACATCAAACAAGCAGATCATTGACAATACCAGGTGTCCCACCACCTAATTCAAATGAGGACACAGAGATAGAAAGAAGAAGAAAAGAAGATGAGGACCTTGCAAGAGAATTAGAAAGGGCTGAAATTGAAGCTTCCATTACAGAAAAGAGAAAAAAGATCCAGTTCTTGAAGGCTTCATCTGCCAATGCTCTTGGTCCATCTACTACTGAACTAGGTATTCCATCTATGACTACTACTATTCCACTTAGTAATGCTACTAGTTCAATTCCTTCTTCATCTACTAGGATAGGTGTTGATCCTAGACAACAGTCAAATGCACAAGTAGATGGAAATGTAAATGCAAATGTTAATCCTAGGGTTAACACTAGTTCAAGTTTTCAAAGAAGACCTATGCTATTAGAAGGCTATAGGAAGATTAGTTTTGATGGAATTCTTGGTTACCCGAATGCTTTTCCAAATGATATAAGAGATAAGGTACCTAAGTTTGTTGGTAATAATGCTATTAGTTGTGAGGAGCATCTTAGGCTATTTTTTGATATGCTTAATGATTATGAGGTAGAGCATGAGGATGTAGTCATGAAATTATTTGTTCAATCTCTAATGGAGGATGCTAGAGATTGGTTTAAGAGACTTCTTGATAAATGTATTGATACTTGGGATTTCTTTGAGAGATGTTTTAAAGAACAGTATGGTGATAGGCCTAATGCTAGTTTCATGTTGAATGAATTCAATACCATAAGGAAAAATTAGAATGAGTCTGTAGCTGAGTTCAATATGAGATTTCAAAAGGGTATGCATAAGTTGTTCCAAGTTATGCAGTTAGATGACAATGTCTGCCTAACTACATACTTCAATGCATTTGATGGAAAGATGGGATATTTGTTGAGGGACAAAGAACCAAGAACTCTTAGGGATGCTTTTAGGATTTCTGTCAATATTGAGAACAATATGAAAATATCAAGAAAATTGGGTGGGAAAAGAGATGACCCTAAGTTGTTTGGGGACAAGAAATACAAAAAAGAAAATGATAGGAATGTTGGAGCTAGGAGGCAAGAAGAAGATAAATTGGATAAGGTGCTCAATGCATTGAAGGATTTGAAGGCACCTACAAATAGGAACATCAATGCTCCTACCAATGAAAGGCCTTAGTTCAACAACAATTTGAATAAGCAGAATAGATTCTAGAACTACCCCTACAACACCCAATGGAAGGATGGCAAGCCTATTGTCCCTGTTGCAAGAGGAAACAATGACAGAGGTGTCCCTGACCCTCTACAAAAAGCTTCAATAAATGTCATGGAGGACATAACTTGGTGTGTTGCATGCCAGTCCCCTCATTCTATAGAGCATTGTGTGGTTGCACAATCTATGGCTGCAAATCAAGATTGTGGTAGTGAGGAGATAAATCATGAAGAAGATCAAGATGATATTAGATGCAACATGGCCACTTCATATCTAGGATATGAAGATGATTCTAATTTTGATGAAGAAGCAGATGTAAATATGAAGAGACACAATCAAACCCTTTTTCATCAAGAGGTTTTTTCCAATGGTGAAGACATTGATAAAAAGACATGTAACATGAACTCTTCTACTAAGCCAGTAAATTTAAGAAGACCTTCTAGAGAAGAGATGGATAGGATTACTACAGAAATGATTGCCCAAGTGCAAACTAGAGGCATGGTGGGAAGAAATACAAATGAGAAAGCTGCAAGAATGTTTATAAAAAGAACCAACTCTGGAGAACCTAATGAGAACAAATCAAAAGGTGATCACATGGTGAAATTCAAGAATGTAAAATGTAAGAATTGTGAGCCTAAGGGAGTTGGAGCTGAAAGATTTTCTAGTGAGACTGAGATGCCAGTTAACACAGTGGCTAAGGTTGAAAAAATGAGGGTGGCCAATACACCTAATGTATCAGATAAGAAAAAGGATGCTAAGGTAGTGTAGATTGAGATTCCTTCCTCTGCTCCTATTGATATGTTAGCTATGTTGTCCCAAATTACAGTTAAGGTTCCATTGTCAGAATTGTTGAGGATCCATGAACACAAAGATAGAGCTATTGCATGGGTAGATAATGTTCATAATAATGATGTTGCATGCAATGGATCTTAGGATAAGACTTTGAAAGGCGTTGCTACTCAGGGAATTGTATCTCAAATTCCTCCTATATATTTGGACAGTTCTGTCAATGCCAGCCTTGAAAACATTGATCCATTCTTTTTAAGTGTTCTTGTGAATGGAATGAAACTAAGGAATTGTATGATTGATAGTGGTGCCTCTAATACTATTATGCCTTTTAAAATCATGGAGAAGTTGGGTCTTAAAGTTGATATAGTTCAAGGAAGATGTTGTGCAATGGATCAGAGGGAGGTACCAGTTATTGGGACTATCAATGCAATGCCATATAGGCTGGCAGCATATACAGAGAAAGAGTTAACAATGAGTGTTTTGGTGGTGGACATCCCTCCTCATTATGGGATGCTACTATCTAAAAGATGGAGTGTTTCCATGGGTGGAAGTTTACAGTGTGATCTATCCTATGCCACTTTCAAGATTGATGATCAGTTTGTCAAGATTGATCGAGAGCCAAGAGTATGTCACATGATTGAGAGAAATATTAATAATGAAACTACATGTTTTGTGGATACTGATATGAATGCTTTTAGGGCAGAGATCCCTATATTTGAAAATGAACCTATTTTGTCACCTATGTCTATTGAGGTAAGTGTTAATTCTGTGAAGGGTGATTTGTGGGTAATGTACTTTGATGGTGCAAATTGCAAAGATGGAGTAGGAGCAGGTATTTTACTTATTTCTCCTGATGAAAACACCTACAAATTTTCTTTCACATTGAATTTCTTTTGTACCAATAATATAGCAGAATATGAGGCATTGTTGTTAGGATTGAGGTTGGCACAAAAACATGGTATTAAATGCTTAAGTGTTGTTGGTGATTTTGAGCTGGTGTCCCAAGTTAGGTCAGCATATGCTTCCAAGAACAAAAGGTTAAAACAATATAGGAATACAGTTTGGGATTTGATTGAACATTTTGATGCCTTCAATAGTGAATGGAAGGATAGGAGTAATAATAAGATGGATGATTTGTTAGCCAATATTGTAATCAATCCCACTGATATTACTTTTGCTGGTATCTCTAAAGTTGAAATTCAGGCTAGGCCTAGTATACTAGATAATATTGAAAATTGGCAAGTTTTTGATGATGATAATGATATCTTGAAGTTTATGAATTATGGAGATCAGTATCATGGTTAGGAATTTAATTGTTCAGCCTTGGTTGAGTCTATAGAAGGAAAAGAGGTTGTCTTAGGCAATGAGGTCATTCAGCTTAGAACTAACAAGGTGCCCAAGGGGCTTGTTGTTTTGGAGACTGTCTTTGATAACCAGGATAGAGTTCAAAAGAATATCAAAAGAGAAGATCATGTTGATCTAGAGGAGATAAATCTTGGAACACATGAGGCACCTAAGAAAGTATACATTGGTACGGACATATCTCACAATGTGAGAAAATCTTTGATTGAATTATTGGGAAAATTTAGGCATGTTTTTTCATGGCCATATGATGACCTAAAGGTTTATAGAGAAGATTTATTTCAGCATATCATTCCTTTGAAAGAAGATGCTAAACCTTTCCGGAAAAAATGAAGGCCTATTAATCCCACTTTGGCACCCAAGATGAAAGAAGAGTTAATGAAGCTGAGAGATGCTAGAATTATCAAGCCTATAAGGAACTCTTCTTGGGTGTCAAACCTTGTTTCTATTAGAAAGAAGAATGGTGACATTCGGCTTTGTGTGGACTTCAGGAATTTGAACATCAGCTCATTAAAGGATAACTATTGTCTGCCTAATATGGATGCTATGTTGCAGAGAGTGGCTGAATTAGAATTGATGTCTATGATGGATGGTTTCTCTGGTTACAATCAGATAATTATCAAAGAATCAGAATAATTTAAGAGGGCTTTCACAACACCTTGGGGGACATATGTTTATGTGAGAATGCCTTTTGGTCTCACAAATTCTAGTGCTACTTTTCAGAGGGCAATAGATGTTGCCTTTTTAGATTTCATAAATGATTTCCTTGTTGTATATCAAGATGACTTAACTGCCTATTCCAAGAAGGAAGAAGACCACTGTACTCATTTAGAAAAAATATTTGTGAGGGCCTTGGAATTTGGAATTTCATTAAACCCTAGGAAATTGTATAGAAAGAATTTAGATTGCATACTCTTGAAATGTGTAGATGAAAATTAGGCTAACAAGTTGTTGAAAGAAATGCATGAGGGAGTTTATGGTGGGCATTATATGGGTAAAACAACTACTCATAAAATCTTGAGAGTAGGATTCTAGTGGCCCACAATCTTCAAGGATGCAAAACAGTTGGTGAGGAGGTGTGATGCTTGTCAAAGGTTCTCTGGTAAGCTAAAAGTTTCAAGTAATGTGCCATTAAAACTAGTAGAAGTTCAGGCTCCTTTTCAACAATGGGGGATTGATTTCATAGGGGAGATACCAAACAAGTCTAGTGGAGGACACTCATGGATCTTAGTTGCCACTGATTACTTTACAAAGTGGGTAGAGGCTATACCTACAAGAAATGCAACTAGTAAGGTGATAATTGATTTTCTATTGAATAATATTATTACAAGGTTTGGGTGCCCTGAGAGAATAGTAAGTGATAATGCAATGTGCTTCAGGTCTGCTGAATATAAGGAATTTTGCAAAGGTTTGGGAATTCAAATTTCTAATTCCTCACCTTATCATCCACAAGGAAATGGATAGGCAGAATCTACTAATAAGAGTTTGACTAAGATCCTCAAGAGGATTCTTGAAAAGAATAAGAGGGCATGGAATTCAAAACTACCATTAGCTGTATGGGTTGATAGGGTAACTGTGAAGAGGGCGATTGGTTGTGCACCATTTGACCTAGTATATGGAATACATGCAAGGATGCCTCATAATAATCTATTGGAAATGTACAAGTTTGTGTAGTTATATGATGATGACATAGATGATAATATGTAGTTGAGAATTGAGGACCTCATTAGGTTGGATGAAACCAAAAGAGAGTTAGTTGCAAGAAATGCCAAACTACAGTTGCAGGTTAAAAATTTATATGATAAGAAGACTGTTGACAGAAAGTTTGAGCCTGGTGATTTGGTACTAATTTGGAATGCCAGATTGGAGGATAAGGGAAAGCATGGTAAATTTGATCCCATCTAGCTAGGGCCATATCTAATTCATGAGAAATGGGGCCAAGATTCATATATTGTTAAGGAATTAAATGGTGATATTCAGGAATTGCTAGTTCATGGACAATTCTTGAAGAGATACTTCAATTCAAGTATTATTTTATTTCCATGAATAGTCTGTACATTTTGTAAATTCTGTAAATAAGTTTCTTGCCCCTGTCCTGTTTTGTCCTGGTCTGTAAGTCTTTGGTCCTCTTGCTCTCTGTTGTCATGTTTTCCAGTGGGATGGTCTGCTTTTAACCAGTGATTCTAAGTCCTTGGTATGCCTGCAAGAGGCATACATCCCCAGACAAAGCCACTATTAGCACATGCAAAAAATTTCATGGCTCTAGCCCTTTTCTCCTAGTCTCTGCAGTTGATTTTAGGTCTTTGCCTCAAGCCCTTAGTTCAAAAATTCAAAAATGTAGCCATTGGTGTGAAAACCCTTTGAAAAACCCTGGCCTTGTTCTAATTTCAAGTTAACTTTTTGGGTCACTTAAAGGTCCTAATTCACATTTGCTTAATTTTTATCCCCTTTTTCGCATGATCACATGAACTTTTTTCATGTTACGCGATCTTGAGACTAAAGGTTTTATACCCCTAGCGGCCTTTAATTATCCTATGTCCTCTGCGCCTAAATTTTCCTTAAAAGACTAAGTCCTATGTTTTAATTCTTTCTAATGTTCTAGCTTAATGTTTTCTTGGGCCTAGCTCTGACACCATCTTGATCCAATGGTTGTCGTGAAAGCGTAATGGTTTTGTCAGAGGCTTGCACTTTTGCGATGACCGTTGTTTCTCTTTCATGATGTTGCCTTTCTCTGTAGATGGGTCCACTACCAAGTAAGCACACATGGCATCTCCCTATCGGCTGAAGGAAATAGTGAAGTGGTAGGGTTGTCAGAATGAATGAAGAAATTATATGTCCGTATGCCGGATTTTGTGATGTGGCAGTCCCTGATTCGTTGGAGTATCCTATGAAGCACGATGGGGTCATGCTCTATGGTATCAGCTAAGATTCCAGATTGACAGTTGTCATGTAAGCGCATAGAATCTTTTGAGGCCTTCAAAACTTGCACCATTCATCTGATCCTCTAGGTGTTCGTGATAGAGATAAAGGTGGGTCCAAAACAACACGTAGGCACAGTTGGCATTTTTTGATTGGTCCACGATTTACTACGTTGGTAGTTGTTAGTGGGACCTAGTTTCCAGCTTGTCAGAGGGTCCTCACATCTGTAGAGGATCAACGATGAGCGTAAGTTCTCATGGAAGTTGTCAGAGCCATGAGATCCAAAGTTGGTCGTCGATCTTACTTTTCTTAGATGGCTAACGAGGGTGGGTCCTCTAGCAGGTGGTGGTGACCTGGGTATGTTCTCGTAGGTCCAAGTGTGCTGAGTTGGACTTGTTAGTGGGTCCACCAGTCTCAGAGGAGTTAATATGCTATAGGATCTGACGGTTGTCATGATACCATTGATCGGAGTTGCATGATGGATAAGTTAGTGATGTAGCGATAGCTGTCGATCTTCACTAAAGGGGGAAGCTTTGTCATGGGTCCTATGTAAGGGGTGACCGAGTGATTGCAAAAAATGATGTAGTGACATGTGGTAGGTTTTCAGGTGGGCCCGAGGTTATCAAAGGTCTTGGTGGTTCTGATAACGTGTTTAGCGGCCCGACAAATCTTCAAAGCCCTCGCTCATTCACACAATAAAATGGTGATATTCTAAATCAACTAGTGATCCATTGAAGAAGCATTCACCTAATAGCTAAATGAATTGGCAGAAAGGTCATGGAGTTAGAGGTGGGTTAAGGTTTTCTTTCCATGAATAGGAAAAAGCATTGTCCTGTAGTCACTAGGACTAAACCCGAGGGTGGCAGTTGAGTTAAGACTTGAAGCCCACGAAATAAAGAGATCTAATGGTTGCGATATAAAGTTGGCCCAAATTTAAATTATGACCGTTGATTCACTGTTGGCCCTTGAATGTGACCGTTGTTTTCTAAATTTGAATTTTTTAGGGTTTCTCAGTGATAGAAAGGACCAGAATTGAATGCTTTCATGGTTGGATTTGATTTGTTTGGTGGTGCTTGTTGTTGCAGTGTGGTCCAGGGTGTTCTATGATCATCTATAGGGGTTTGTACCATGTTCTTTGTGCTCGAGGCATGTTGCAGGTGGCCGAACTGGTTGACATTTTGGGTGTTTATGTGATTCTTAGTACCTTCTCAGTGAGATTTGTCATGATTGGATTCACTCCAGGATTTTCTTTCTTGTAGTTGCCTGGGTTTCTTCCCCTGTAATAAATTTGTGACTGTTTCTGGTTGGTTTGGTGGGTGAAACCCTAACCCTAGTCATTCGTAGCTTGTTGCAACCTATTTTGGGTTTCCAAGATGACTAGGGAGTATATATTGGAAAATTTTTGACTTAGTGTGGGTTCCAAAACTTTCTTTTGGTCCCTAGTTGTTGTTGATGGTATTATACTGAGTAAGGAGAGCCTGGATCTTGGGTTTGTTTCTTTGGCATTTTGTTGTCTTGGTAATGTATTGATTCTAAAAATTAATGAGAATACACTTGAATTCCTATCACAAGTCTTTGATTGTCTTCTTTTTCTAATTATGGATTCATATATGTTAATGTCACAAAGTGGATTAGCATATGTAAACAAAGAGTATTGTGAGATCAGCTTGGAGTTCCTAACAAAGTTAGGATTAAAGCCTTTAGGGTGATTTTAGTGAGTTCATTATTAGATTGGAATTTGATGATCATGTTTGGGAGTGAGGGGAGTAATAGGCAAAGAACTTACTCTGAGTTCATGTGTGTTTGAGTTAAGGTTTAGTTGATATATGTTATCAAGTGACTCTATGCCCTAGTTAAGGCTCTAATCTTTTCTCTAGAGGCAGTCCATCATCATCAATCACACACATTCAAATGATAAAATCTTTAAATCAGTTAGTAAAGAGTATATTGGTATAACATTTTACGATTCCTTTGAAGAAGTGAATCAAGGGTACACCCGCCTGAGCATTGGAGTTCAAAGTGTAGGAGGATCTCATTGTTGATCCTTGTTAATTGGCTCTCTTCCTTGTAGACTTTGGAGTGGTGATAGATTCAAAGTGTTATTAAAATTATCCATCAAATTATAAATTTGCAAGTTGAAGATCAAAGGGAACTCCCAACACTTTCTACAAAGTGCATATTTGGTATATGGGAGACATGTTTTAGTGTGCTTTATATATATCCATCATTTTTCCCTTTTAGTTGTGCATTCTTTAGAATATGTTTATATTAGTTTGTTGTGTTACATTTTTATGTGCAACTTTATCTTTGTTTTATACATGTTATAAGGGATTTATCCTAGGACAATTATCTTATTTTCTCTTTTAACACTATGTTATCTCTTTGTTGTAGGAATAACATGGTATCCTTTCATCTTTTTTCATTAATTTCTCTATTGATTTGCATTGTTTATGATATGTTAGATTATATTTGGTTATGTAATACTTTGCTTCATGCATGATGTGATTGTTTCTACCTAATAATGTCCTTCCATGCCTTGGATTTTAATATTTGTTATTTAATAATCATCTATATTTTTCTTCATAGGTGATATCTTTTCTAGCATATTGTGTTTTGAGTTACATATCCTATGATATTTCTTTCTCTACATTTATCTATGGCATTTTATTATTTTATGATACTTGTTGTTTGATATAGGGTGTTTTGTTTTTTGCATGCCTAGATTATGGTTGCTTCTTATAGTTCATCTTTATATTTTACAAGATTTTGTTAGATAATTCACCATAGATCTCTCTTTCTTGTCTCACACATTGGGAAAAAGGTTGTTTGTACATTCTTTATCTCTCTTTGTCTAAGGATCAAATTTCCTTAGTATAATGGCATTTGTTTATCATGTGACATTCTTTGCCTATGAGGAATTATGTCTTGGTTATGACTATCTCTAACATACAAGACGTCGATGTTGATCATCACCTCTTCTTTATTTGCAAAACTATGTTCATTAGAAACATTTTCCCTTACTATGTGATTTAAAGTTTTTCATCCTTCGTCCAAGGATCCCTATTCCACTTATACATAGGGGCTTGAATAAGTGCATTATTTTTCTTCTTCTCCTCTTTTTTCTTGAACTTGTTATCTTTTTTCATGACAATCCTCTTAAAGATAGATGTCTTCCTAACAAGATCTCTTCATTTCAAGGGTATCTTCTCATAAGAGACATATCCTTTCATAATTTATCTATTTTCTTATCTTACAAGTGTCAATAATATTTGCTAAGTTTATGGCATACCTTGTTGTTAAAAAGGCTATCTCCTTGTTTCTAGAAGTAGTTATCCTTGATTTTCTGCCTTATGATGTCTATAGTTACAGAGTCATCATAAGGATAGGGGAATACATGGGCCCTCTTTTTACTATAGTTTACTTTTTTATGTACTTTTAATTTTACATTGTTACATGCCAATCCCTACTGGGTATTAGTGACACTTCTCCATCCTAGGAAATGCATTTACATTTTACTTGTCACATGCCACTTCCTAGTGGGTATCAGTGATACTTCACCATCCTAGGGAAACACACACACATAATTTATCTAGGGATAACAGACCCTTGTCCATCCATAGAGGACACATACATATTTTCATTCTATGGTGACACTAAGGAATTGAACCACTGGTGGACACACATACACATGCATGCAAAAGTTGTCAAAGGGTGTACAAGATTGACTAGTGGGCACACAAACCCGCTCCAACGTCTGATCCTTCCATTTTGGTTTGTTTTTATTTTGTTTCATAGTAAGGTACACAAACCTTATTGGGCAAGATACTCTCTCTCTCTCTCTCTCTCTCTCTCTCTCTCTCTCTCTCTCCATGCTTTTGAGTAGAAGGATAGAATCCTGAAGTATGTAATCCTTTATGGTGCTCTTTCCTTTCCTATGTGATCCCTTATGCTTTGTAATAGCCTTCCAAATATAATATTTATGGGTGAGAAATTTCTTCAGCTGAGGTCTCTTTCACTATTTCATTTGGGTTTTTTAACTAACCCATTTTGAGTCTTTTGATTTTATTTTTGGTTTGACTCTCTTTTTCTTTTATTTTCATTTTATTTTTTTTCATGCTCTTATGCATGAAAATGGAGTTAAGATCCTAGGTTTGGGGGCTTATATCCTTAAACTTGGTGATTTTCTATCTCGTTGTCACATTGTCTCTCTTTTCCTTCTTGGTTTACCAGGAGTATGACTTGCCTCATACTCCTGCTAAATTGGGGACTAAATGTATTGTCATAAAATGGATGCACTTTTATTTTGAGACATTTTATCCCTCCTTAGCATGGTTTTGGTCTCTCTTTCTTCTTCCTATCCCTTCCCTCATTTCTAGATCATCTCTCATCTTCTAGCATGGTCCTTTAGATGCTATTTTATTACCATTCTGGTCATATCTTCTGGAAGCTTCATTTTATCCTGGTTCTTTCTACACCTTATCTGAGGCCTCTGAAACCACATTATAGGCTCACCCTCAAGAATAGGTTGACCTATTACTAGAAGAGTTCAGCTAGGTTGACCTCTTCTGTGAAGGATTTTTATTGTGGGGTCCTATGTGCCTTAGGTTTCCTAATTGATTTATTTTTCTCCTGAGTCAGCCTGCTTTATTTTTTATCCAAAAAACTAGTATATAAGGAGGATTGGGAATTTAATTGTCATCGGCATCAAGCTACATAGTATTCTACAAGTAATCAAGAGAAATCATACACACATTCATGAGATTTCAAGCAAGCATCTTCAAGCATTCATCAAATTCAAGCATTTCCTTCTTGCATCAAGCTTCTTCTTTCAAGGTGGTAGTGGCATTTGGCTTCTAAGAAAGAGATCCACCATTCCAAATCATTCAATTTCTTCCATCCTTCATCATGGAATGTACATAAATTCCTATACACGATGTTTTGACTTCTTTGATTTCCTTTTGGTCTCTTTGCGTCAAGGCAATTGCGTTTGCATATTTGAACACATCTCAAATTTAATGGCATCTACAAAGGTAATTGTATCTTTCATTTGATATATTCAGTCCTACTACATGTTAGCATTTCCTTTATCATTACATTTACATTTCAATTTGAAAGTTGATTCCTCAATCCAGGGCTTGACTGAGGAAAGTCCTCATACACCCAAACCCCCCAAAAAACTTTTCTGTGTGTAGGAACAAGATATCAAAATTACAACCACAAATCTGGAAACCACTTGTCGAGACATTATTGAAGAAGTTGGGTTGAATTTTCTATGTTATCTCAGAAACACAATGACCTGGTCAACTTTTTCCAGAACATGGTGACTATTATACACTAAGTTTTCTCCTTTCTCTCAAGCTCTCATAGTCTTGATAACCTAGTATAACATGGGAATCATCTCCAGGTTGTGGGACCTATGCTAACTAAGATGAGACCTCTAGGTTCTAGGCTGGTTCCTCTTGGATAATCACCCTAATTTGCTTCTAGACATGAAAAATAAATTTTTGAGGGAAAGGGATAGAAGGAGTGCTTGGAAAGGGAAATGACTGAAAGCAAACTACCTACTAGGTGATGCATTGAAATTAGGGTTTGGATCTCAGTATAGAGGAATGTAACCAATGAAAGGCTTAGGTCTAGTAGGTCACAACTTACTGAATAGGCTTGCATAAGTGTTTCATAAGAGGGTCTGAACATAAGACACAATCTATGACCTGCAAGAAGACATTCACTTCTGCAACTCGGTGTAGGATTGAGACAAGACTCTTAGGGGGCTGAAGTATACCCACAAAAGCATCTAAATCAGATCAAACACAATAACACACATAATTGTAGAAAGTAAGAGGGATCAAGAACCCTAAGATATCACTGAAAACATCATATACTTTGATCCAATAAGAGATAACCCAAACAAGGAAGCATAGGGACATGAAGAATTGTCACAAAATACCTCTACAATATTTGTATTATCAATGGGAGAAATACAACTGTATAAGCCAGAGGGTGATACCACAAATGACCCTTAAGAAAAGATGAATTCCTTTTTACAATTGTCCAACTCCTAGCTCAAAAGCTCTAAAAAACAATATATACATACTCCACTGCATGTAAGCAGGAATCAAAAAACCTAACTAGGGTTTCATGGATTTTATATTAGAATAATAAACCCTACATCTGTCAAGTTTGATCATGAATGTCACTCTACAAATATGGCTGATCATACCTCAAATTTGTGTGCACATCCTTGTACTACATCAACCTACAGACAAGCGACCTGGATTCATCTACTTTCCTACACAAAGTCTCACCATGAATGCTCAAGCTGGTACTTTTCTGGGACAAGAATCAACCCATGACAGCTACCCAGACTTCCTCATCATCCTCTTTCAATTGCAAATGTCCTGGAGACATAAATTATTTGAGCTACCTCACCGCTTGCAGCCTGCAAATCAAATACTAGCAAAAACCTTCTTAGAAACATTTGAATTTGAAAACTAATGGCTAGCCAGTCATTTTAAAACATAAACATTGATCTCTTTAATTCTCGGCAGATGAACGGTCATGATGCACTAAGAAAACAACCTAAAACCCCTTTGAAAAGTCAAAAACATAGTGGAAGTCAGTGGCCAATAGGAAGCAAACATGTCAGCACCTCTGTCATCTTTGGACCCATCTCGAGCCTTTTTTGTTTTAAGTCTTTCAACGACTACGCGACAGAAGAATTCTAAGTCGCGAGATCCTTTGGCTTACCCTGGTCTGGTCAAGTGATTCAGTGAACAACGCTATCACTGAATCTCTAAGTCTTTTGGCTAACCCTGGTTATATCCCACGAACAAGAGAAATCCTTCATTCGCCGATTCATAGAATACTCCCTTAACTGCTTATGAGAATTTGGCCTACATTTGGCAAACTAGCAACCGAAGATAATCACTAGGTCACTGAGAACTTTAGGACCTTACTAACTAATTTTGCGATCTTGCGAATACACACATTCACACACTCACCAGATCATTTGGAGCACTGCTATCTTATCCCACGAACGAGTGACCAAAAGGAACCTATCGGAGCTGCCACAACTTTGTTAACCCTGGGCTTGGACCTGCCACCTATCAATCTTTTATTCACTTTGACCACCTCATCAGCAACACCTTGGCACTTTTTTGAAATTGGACCCACTTAAGACAAGGTTCTAATCCAACAGCGAGCACAAGATCTCATATGTCAGAAAGATTCCTTGCGGACATGCGCCAACTGTTGATCTTAGCAGATGTCAGAGCCTTTTACCACTGAAAGAACTTGGTCCCACTGAAAAACAAGCTGACTCAGCACATGTGGACCAATCAGAAACCATCATTTCTATACACGTAGTAGTGGACCCACCTGAATGAAGAGTTATGTCACCAAGAGAAATCAATGGCAGTCTTAAATTTGCAAGCTTCTAACAATTTTCATGAGAAAACATGCCAGTTGTTAGATCAAAAGAGGATTGACAACCGGGCCCGCTGACAAATTACAAGTCATCTCCTTTTGACCAATGAAATACCTCCACATAGGACATCGTGGCAATGGACCCACAAAGGCATGAAGCACTGAGAAAAAGGGAAGATCAACAGTTGTCGTAAGATCGTGAGCCTCTAACACATGCTATGAGATCTTAGAACAACCATTGATCTCATCAATTGGGACCCCACTGCAAATTTAACCCTATAGGTCTTAGCGAATGCGCGACCAAAGGAAGAGCCGCTCAGTCACCAAATAGAAATCTTAACCTCAGTTAGGATTGGAGAATACATGAAGAAGACATTCATAGAATCATTGAGTGTTAGTCTAACCTGGGGTTTCAGTTAGCGAATGCTGACTCAAATGCAATCAGTGGAGTCACTGAATGTTAAAGGGAACTGCCATTTTACTTCATGACCGGGAGAAACACTGCAATCACCAATTCACTGAGAGAAAAGGGTAACCGCCAGAGAACTTACAGAACTAGCGACCGAAGGGAAATAAAGTGCACTTGGATATTGGGAATTTAAGTTTCCGAAAAAGTAATAGTTGAATAGTGTAAGGAAACTCAAGTGCGGAAACAACTTCCTACGCTAATCTCTATAGGAGAGTATTGTGCAAATTCTTATAAATCCTTACAATTTCAGATTCATTCACTATTTTAACAAAGATATTGCAACCACATACCATACATACAGAAAAATAGAGAATGTCACAATGATATACCCTGGGGAAAACTTTTCGGTAAAAAACCCCAGCACTCCAAAACTTGCACAATGTATTATCTTCAACACAAAGATTACAATACACTTGCAATGCAAGTTCTTTCAGGAAATGAGAGACAAAGCCAACAAGACTTATATTTTGTTATATTTCTCCCATAGGAGCAGCATCATATATATAAACTCCTCTAGACCCAAAAATGGGCACAACCACCAAGACCCATGCACAAAGCCACATGTATATAGTTGTTACATGCAATCCCAAGAATAGGCGTCCATCCCTAGAATAGACTATGATAGCTTGTCATAGAATCCACCAAAAATAACGGTCACAAGAGAAGTGTAAGAGAATCTGTCATACCAACCTATTTTTGGCATATTCTCTTACACACACCAACCACTTCTTCTTGGGCGCCCAAATAGGCCCAAGTCATAAGATGCTCTTACACCTATCATAGCACATTCCTTAAATAGTTCTTACGCATCATAGGAATCCGTCATGACCGTTTCAGTCATGATCTCCTTATGCACAAGATGCCGACACATCAAGTGGAGTGACACATCAACATGCCAACTAGACATGTACACTCACACTTAATTACATTATTTGCAAAAAATGCATTTACAAAACAAATAATAAGAATAGGAATTATCCAAGGTTGAGACACCTTATTCCTAACATTCTCCCACTTGTTGAACACCTTGTAAGAGCAATAGGAACATAACAAGAACTTTAACCTCTATAGGCCAAAAGGCCCATAGACTCCGAACACCATCTGAACTTCTCAGTGCCCACTGGTTTCGTTAATGCATCTGCAACATTCTTCATAGTATCTACCTTCTCCAAATTTACCTTTCCATCTTCCACCATATCTCTCACAAAGTGAAATTGCACATCAATGTGCTTCGTTCTGGCATGAAAAGTTGGATTCTTTGCAAGGAAAATAGCGCTCTGACTGTCACACCAAATAGTAATCTATTCTGCATCAACACCAACATCAGAACACAATCTTCTAAGCCAAATGGCTTCTTTACAAGCATGAGTAGTAGCCATGTACTCAGCTTCTGTAGTGGAAAAAGCAACCATAGGTTGTCGCTTACTCATCCAACTGATGGCACCACCAAACATAGTGAACACATAAGCACTGGTGGATCTCCTACTGTCAATATCACCTGCCCAATCTGAATCCACAAACCCATGAATATAAAATAAATGTAGAGATCTAGAAGAGTTACCATGATAACATATGGAGTAATCTGATCTACCCCTCAAATATCTAAATACTCACTTAACTGCATCCCAATGTACCTGTCCAGGATTAGCCATAAACCGACTCAAGACTCCCACTGCTTGGGCAATGTTTGGTCTAGTACAGACCATAGGATACATAAGACTGCCAACTGCACTAGCATAAGGTAATCTACTCATGTCCTCCACCTCACTAGGAGATTTTGGACAATCATCTACAGATAACTTTGTTCCCATAGAAATAGGAACACATAGTGGTCTACAATCTGCCATGCTGAACCTGTCCAACAAAGACTTCACATACTTACTCTGACTCAACCAAAGTTTTCTGTTAGACCTGTCTCTACTGATTTCCATACCCAAGATGTACCTAGCTGCCCCAAGATCTTTCATCTCAAACTGTGCTGACAACTGAGATTTAAAATCAGAAATCATACCCTTACTCTTCCCAAATAGCAACATATCATCAACATATAATGCAACAATAAGAAAGCGATCATTTTCAACTCTGAAATAAACACAATGATCTGATTTTGATCTTACAAATCCAATTGACAACACAAAGGCATCAAACTTAAGGTACCACATCCTAGGAGATTGCTTCAAACCATATAGAGATTTCTTTAATCTGCAAACTAAGGATTCTTTACCTTTAACAATGTAGTGCTCAGGCTGTGACATATAAATCTCTTCCTCCAAATCACCATGAAGGAAAGTTGTCTTCACATCTATCTGTTCTATCTCTAAATCATATGATGCAGCAAGAGATAACAAAAATCTAATGGATGTCAACTTTGCAACAGGAGAGAATATTTCACCATAATCTATTCCCTCTACCTGTGAATACCCCTTTGCAACCAATCTAGCTTTATACCTTTCAACACTGCCATCTGCACAGAATTTCTTCTTGAACACCCATTTACAGCCAATAGATTTTCTCCCTTTAGGCAAAGGTACAAGGTCCCAAGTTTTGTTTTTCTCCAATGAAGCCATCTCATCACCCATAGCCTCAATCCAGGAACCTGCATCTTCCATGCCCAAAGCCTCTTTCACAGATCTAGGCTCATCAGTGTTAGTAATCAAAGTAAAGGCACAACTAGAATCTAACATAGAATAACCAAACCTTTCTGGTTGCTTTCTTTCTCTTGTGGATCTCCTCAAGGGCTATGGTTGAGGTTGTTCTTCCTCTTCTTCTAAACTATCAGAGCTGCTAGAGATCTCCTCATCATTAGGCCCAACATGGTCTCTCTGTTCAGTCTTCTCACGGGTAGGAGGCAACTGAACAACATCTTTTTCCTTTTCTTTTTCATCAACAAGGGCTGATGTAGGAGATATGTTAACCAGATAGCAAGCAGTGGCCATAGCTTCGGCCCAAAACCTTTGTTCTAAACCAGCTCCACTAAGCATACTCCTAGCCTTCTCCATCAGTGTCCTGTTCATTCTCTCTGCAACTCCATTTTTTTGTGGGGTATAAGGAGTTGTCTTATGCCTCTCGATACCTCGTTCTTTACAGAACTGTTCAAACTCTGCTGAGAAAAACTCACCACCATTGTCAATTCTCACACACTTAATCTTCTTACTAGTCTAATTCTCTACAAGAGCTTTAAATTCCTTGAACCAACTAAAGACTTGTGTCTTACTTTTAAGGAAATAAATCCACGTCCTACTATAATCATCTATGAAAGATACAAAAAATACAGACTTGGAGATTGAAGGAACTTTTACAGGACCAAATACATCAAAATGAATAAGATCCAAAACATCAGAAGATTTGTGAGAACTAGAGTAAAACTGAACATGATTTTGTTTACCATAGACATAGTGTTCGCAAAAGTCAAACTCGAGATTGCAATCATTTAACCCCTCAATGAGATTTTTATTTTTCAGGGTTCTGAGACCCTTTTCACCAATGTGGCGAAATCTCATATGCCACAACATTGTCTTTTCTGCAGGAAGCTTACCTTCCAAAGTGTTTGCACTACCATCGAAACCAATAGCCACAGACTTCTTCACTACGTGTTCAGATGGTGAGGATGAAGAACTATAACATAGAGGAATACATGCATCTAGCTGAAATAAGGTACCTCTCCTAGTACCCCTTGCAAGCACTATCGATCCTCTTATCATCTTGCATCCTTCTTTCGAAAAAACAACTTGCACACCTACATCATTCAACATACTTATAGATAATAGGTTTCATGCCAAACCCAGAATGTGCATAGCTTCATTGATTCCCTTTACTCTTCCATCAGGAAATTTGATAGTGACCCTTCTGCGTCCAACTATCTTTAGGTGAGAATCATCACCCAAGTACACCTTTCCACCATCGAACTCTTCATATTTTGAGAACCAGTTTCGATGAGAGGTCATGTGAAAAGATGCACCTGAGTCAACCAACCACACATCATCAGATGCATGGGCTACCAAAGCTGCGATGAATGCATCACCATCTTCTTGAGATCTTTCTGAAGCTGAATCTGAACCTTTCTTCTTCTTCTTCGGCTCTTTGCAGTCTTTACGGAAGTGCCCAGATTTATCACAGTTCCAACATTTTACCTTGGACTTATTGGAATTCTTTGACTTCTCATGGGATTTGGATCTACCCTTATTGTCAAATTTATTGTCATTTTTCTTCCCTCTTTCAGTGGATCTCCCATGAACAGCAAGGTCTTCTTTTTTTGAAACGGAAGCCTTTCTCCGCATCTCCTCTAATAGCAGTGAAGACACCACATCATCCATTTTGAAGGTAACTAAAGTGCTTCTGAGAGCCATCACAAGATGGTCCCATGAATCCGGTAAAGAACACAAAAGTGTGTAGCAACGATCCTCCTCCTCTAACTTGACACCAGCTGATGTCAATTGTGCAGCCAGCAGATTAAATGCATTTAAATGATCCATTAAGGATCCACCTTCCTCCATTCATAGAGAGTACAACTTCTTCCTCAGGAACAACTTGTTCACCAGAGATTTGGCCTGATACACGGCCGCATGTCTTTCCCACAAACTATTTGCGGTTTTCTCATCTAGAACATTCAGAAGGACTGCATTGGTTAAATAGAGTCTTATGAGACCCTTAGCTTTACAGTCTTTGATATCCCAATCTGCTTGAGCTATAGTTGCTGGTCTTGTAGCACTTGAAGTCGCTTCCCATAGGTCATGATCTTCCAACATGTCTTCCATCTTGAGTTTCCACAACTTGAAATTAGTGCCATTAAATTTCTCCACCTCCATTCTTCCATATGATGAACTTGCCATCTCAATCTACAAATAAGATTTAGAATGCTCTGCAAAAAACTTCCACTCAAACTTGAGATCAGCTCAAAAAACCCTACCCAACAACTAGGATCAAAAGTTGATCAAGCTCTGATACCACTTGTAAGGAAACTCAGGTGCGGAAACAGCTTCCTACGCTAATCTCTATAGGAGAGTATTGTGCAAATTCTTATAAATCCTTACAATTTCAGATTTGTTAACTACTTTAACAAAGATATTGCAACCACATACCATACATACAGAAAAATAGAGAATGACACAATGATATACCCTGGGGAAAACCTTTCGGTAAAAAACCCCAGCACTCCAAAACCTACACAATGTATTATCTTCAACACAAAGATTACAATACACTTGCAATGCAAGTTCTTTCAGGAAATGAGAGACAAAGCCAACAAGACTTATATTTTGTTATATTTCTCCCATAGGAGCAGCATCATATATATAGACTCCTCTGGACCCAAAAATGGGCACAACCACCAAGACCCATGCACAAAGCCACATGTATATAGTTGTTACATGCAATCCCAAGAATAGGCATCCATCCCTAGAATAGACTATGATAGCTTGTCATAGAATCCGCCAAAAATAATGGTCACAAGAGAAGTGTAAGAGAATCTGTCATACAAACCTATTTTTGGTATATTCTCTTACACACACCAACCACTTCTTCTTGGGCGCCCAAATAGGCCCAAGTCATAAGATGCTCTTACACCTGTCATAGCACATTCCTTAAATAGTTCTTACGCGTCATAGGAATCCGTCATGACCATTTCAGTCATGATCTCCTTACACACAAGATGCCGACACATCAAGTGGAGTGACACATCAACATGCCAACTAGACATGTACACTCACACGTAATTACATTATTTGCAAAAAATACATTTACAAAAAAAATAATAAGAATAGGAATTATCCAAGGTTGAGACACCTTATTCCTAACAAATTGAACATGGTCTAGGGTCTCTTAGGTTTTTGAACACCAATGACTAGTTTATGAATTTTTTGAACTACAGACTAGGGAAATAAAAAGATTGCAGAGGCCAGGAAACAAGAGATAAATTCATGAAAATTTTAGGGATGCCTGGCAAGGGGAAAACAGAGACCCTCGAGTAGATTTTGGCCAAATTTGCATGGATATGAAAATTAGGGTAACAGTGACCTGGTCGACCTATTCCTGTTGGTCTGGGAAATACAACATTTTCTGGGTTTTTTATTGTGATCATGAATCCGTAGTTGGAAGTTATGTCACAAGTTCAAATTTGTGTGGGTTTCTTTATGCATGTGACATACTTGTGAAGAGTAATTTGTTTCAAGTGAATTTTTGTGGTTGATGGTATTATAGAGGTCTATTCACAGGGAGTATCATGCACACTTTGTTTGATAGCACTTTGTTAAAGGAATTCTAGGACTATTAGACACTTTGTTGGAAAATCCTTTACATTTTAGAATCATGCTACTTTATGAACAACTTTATTCAAGTTATTATGTGTTATTATTACTTGTGGATGATGTTTTGTATTCTTGTAAAGATGGGTTTCTTTATGTTGATTATCTAATATTTTAAAAATTTATTATATTTCTTTTCTAATAGAATTTCTTTACATTTTAAGAACAACAAATATTATAAGCTCTTAAAATGTTAGATAATTAGCATAAAGAAACCCATGTGTACAAGCTTATGAAACATCATCCATAATTAATAATAACACATAATAACTTGAATAAAGTTTTTCATAAAGTAGCATGATTCCAAAAGAAAGAGTTTTAATCAATAATACTAAATAAGGAGAGAAATCCATAGATGAATCATCAATATATACTAGCATATTGAAGCACTCAGAAGTAAGAGAAGTGGTCATATAGAATGACCAAACATATCCATGCTCAAAGGCTAACTTAGAGAAATATGCTTAACAGCTCCATACAATCACCTCTTAGTCCAGCATAATCCAATATCCATGTCAATATTAATGATTTTTAAATCTTAAATAAAAATTTACTTGTGACATGAAAACAAGAGATAATGCTTCCATGTGTATAGGACATACAATAAACATTTCCAAGTAACCTAGAGTAAGAAAAATAACCATGTGGACCTATCAAGTATATCTAACTAATACAAACTTAGAAAGATACCACTAGAATATTTAGAGAGTTATCCCATACTCCCTAATTCCTCAATATGTAATTGCATATCATATAAAGATTCAATATCAAATTACATATTTTAAGTATCTATAATCAACAACTAAAAATTTGTGTTCATGTTAAACTCTTATAATATGTCTTGCTTCTATCATAAAATCACATTACATCAACATTCTTTATCTATTTCACTTCTTTGTCCTATGCAATTCAAATTCTAATTTTATACTAAATTTATAGTATAGATTATTTTCCAAATTCCAAGGTACCTTCTTAAAAATAATATCAAAAACATTCACTACATATCTTATTTTACTATATATCATTAGATCAAATCCAAATTATTAAACGAAGACATATTAAATGTAAAATACTTTTTCCAAGATGCTGAAACTTCATTACAAAAATAAAGATAAATTATATAAGTCTTTATTTAGTAATACCAAAGATTGAGAGTCGTAATTAGATTGGAATCCACACAAGTCTATATCAAATAATTAAATTCAAATCCATATATATAAATTGATTGAATTTTTTAAAATTTTACATAAAACTTATTCACCTTGAATCTTATTAAATTATAAGAATAAATAGATTTTTTACAGTCTAATAGTACACATTATTTATGGAAATTTTATATTAGTTTATGTATGCAATTTCAATACAAGAAAGACTCCTCTTACATTGAGGATTTATTTAGCAATAATATAGAGACATTCCTTGCAAATAGATAACCATTTCTTCAATCACCTAACAAAGAGTTCCATGATAGGAAGTAATTACCATATGTAAAATAATGTATACTTTGAAGGGTTTCAATTAGAACTTCAAATCTACTGTTATGATTCATGGGATTGAATAGCCCAATACATTGTTTTTTTAATTGAATAAATTAGAGAAGCAATAGAAATGAATCCATCCAAGTTGAGTTTCAAAACCACCCAATTCCACAAAAGATTCACCAAAATATGAGATAAATTTAGAAGTCACCCAATCCCTTCAATCAAATTATAATGAATTTTGTTTTTAATACAACAGTAATGTAAATAAATTTTTTTTTAAAAAAACTATTTGTCATCATGGCACATACAAAAAAAGTCTTTTGAGGCCAGACAAGAGCTCCTGATTGTCAATGTTATTTTATTCTAGCATGTCACCTTCCACCTAGTTGACCTAAAAAAAAATAGAAAAGGGGTGACATACAAAAATTCTATAGTAATTTCCAAGTGTCCATTTCTCCCTTGTCTAGAGCCCTGCATCTTCATCTTGGAATCCCCTATTTTCCTCATTCTAAATTTGACTAGCTTGGGAATTTCCTCTACTTTGAAAATTATACTAGACACCAGTTATGTCCGCATGTGTCAATTCACAAAAGAAATTATTTTTTAAAATAATTGTTCAAATATTAATTAACATTGAACATGTTTCTATAGTTGTAATTTTATTTATTTATTTAATATCTAATATTTTATAATATACTACTAATATTTTTTACTTTAAAGGTATTAGTATTTTATTACAAGTATTTAAAATTGAAAGAAAAGTATTTATTTGATCTAAAAAACAACAAAATACTCTCTCTCTCATACATACTCTCAATTATAAAATGATCTCTCATTTATACCAATTACAAAGAATAATCTTCCACTAGGTCAACTAAGACCTATTATAATAAATGATACAAATATTAGGCTCAATCACTAATGCGATCCAAATAAACTCAGCTAAGACTTAGATAGGACCCAAATATTCAACCTAAAACATGCTATACCATCACCAATATAGAACCAAGAATCATAACATGTTACTCCATCAAGACAGCTAGAACAATAATGAAGAAATGCCAACATGCTACCAAAATAGAAAATTTGATATTCTCAATCAATGTGGACCAACAACATGATCATCAAAAAATCCAAGAATACTAAAAATAAATATAAATACCATCCATAACCTTCCATAATCTCCAATATGAAATCCAAATTCATCTATATCTCTGACCATTAGGAACAGTAAAATACTAAATTTTGATATAACAAAAGATACCTTATTGTACTCTGAATCATGAAAAATACTAGCTATGAACACAATGATAAGGAAGTATGTGCTCACCAACTTTGCAACCTCTAAAACATTAAAATCCATGTCATACCAAACCAAATACACATCCACTATTCACAAGAACATTGTGACACCAACAACCAACAAATTGATCATTCCTCATTCAAATTGTGATACTAGAACTTTTGCGAACCTCTATAGATGATCTACAGATATGTCTAAATAACACCTCATGATTAGACCTCATAATATTTAGCATAGAACTTGATCAACTAAAATCCTTCATATTGAATACACTGAACACACTATTTTAAACAACAACTAGTATGCTGACATCAATGATAAAATATTAATGTCAGCACACCCAAAATCCAAAAACTCTGATATGCTCAGCAATCTTCCAACAGAAAGTTGTAAGAAATACTATAGTAACTATAACTTGTACCCAAAGGAGTTGTAAGGGATGTATTGATAGACATTTAATTTGAAAGCATAATTGAAGTGATATGTAATAAAAGTAAGTATTTAAAAGTATAAATGAGATGACAACGTAATCAAATCACATCAAATGACAAGATGTACATACAATATAAAGAATTGAAGATTATCGAGTGTATGAAGCCCAAACGTAATAAGTAATGATTAACCTTCAATAAACTAATGAAAATTTAGACAAAATAACTTTTATTGAAGTGAGATGATGTAATATTTTATGATATCGCATGGACCAAAAAAAACATGGGTAGCTTCTCATGATAATAGATAAAGTATAGGTCTATGATGTGGAAGCACAATGTGATGGTAACATAATAAAATGATTTTTTTTGAATTGTCATTCTACAAACATGCTTCATGGTAGAAGGAAGTATTGTATATAAGATAATTCAATGTGAAACAATTGAATGTAAAGTATTGGTGTACTTTACTCTTTGTAGGTCCTCCCGAAAAACATAAGCATCAAAATGCATTGCAGAACATTTGGAAATGATGTATTTTTATGAATCAATATTATTTATTTCCTCTTTTTGGAGGAGAGTATATGAACCTATTGAAGAGAAAAAGATAAAATAGTTAAGAAACAAATGGTTCTCTTAAATGAGGGAACAAAAAACTATAAATTAAAGTATTGAAAAAGAGGGGGTGAAAGTAACATCACATACCCAAACTTAATTTGAGTATAATAGTAGGAAATATTCTTCTTTATTTTTAATAATGATATATGGATTCTTTAAATCATTTTACAAAAGTTCTCTAATAGAAGGTGGGCTCTATATGAAAGCCTTGTAGGCATTTGACTCTAGAGATTATTGTAAAGGTGAGGCCTTGTCTTTAAGTTTTATATATATCAATTATGACCCTATCTAGTGTGAGGCATTCTTATTTGTGTAGTTTTATCCCATGTAGTGGTCGATGGTAATTATGTATGGTTGCCTCGAGTTATCTATTGTATCGGGATAGTGTTTGGGTTTTGTAAATACCAAGGTGGACCATTGTAGTTATCAAAATTGACTCTAACATATGCTGGAAGCTCTGGGGGCTTAGAGATACAAGGATATACAATGTATTTGACCTCTCCAAGAGATCCATTGACAAGACCAGCTTCTTTTCATAGGTTTATTGTAAGAACGACACATTGAAATCTATATAAAATTACTTATTGAAAAAGTTGGTCATTATCACCACCTTCATCATATTTACATTGTGTATTGAGTAAAACACAGAGTGTAATAGGAACATTTATTTTCACATTTTTTATTATGTAATGGTACAAGTTCATTTGTAGAAAATAAATGTATCTCTTGGTCAAACCCTACTTTCTCATTTGGTGTTAGGTGAACTTGTTTGTGCAAGTCATTAGAAAATTCCAATAATGCTCTTTTGGGTCTTCACTGCACCTTTTTTTTAATGATTGACAAAATTGTATTTGAGTTGGATCATCAACATCCTTTCTAAAACTTTTTTGCAATATTACAACTATATTAAACTTGTATCATAAATTTCATGCAACTGTGTGTGATGCATAGATAGGTTTTTCCATGTTATAAGTGGAATTTGGGTGAGGTCTCCAATTATAATTATAGACAGGAGATTGTTGGCATTAAGCAGAATTGCCACTAGTGACAACACTTATTTGCATTCTGGATATAAACCGAGCAGACAGTGCAAACCGAGCAGACAGTGCAAACCGAGCAGACAGTGCAAACTGAGCAGACAGTGCAAACCAAGCAGACAGTGCAAACCGAGCAGACAGTGCAAACCGAGCAGACAGTGCAAACCAAGCAGACAGTGCAAACCGAGCAGACAGTGCAAACCGAGTCACCAGTACTTACCAAGTTCAAAACATACCGAGTGATCAGTATGAACCGTGCCTTCACTTTTACCAAGTGCATGATGATGCCGAGTAATGTAGTGGACGCCGAGTATCAGAAAGTCACCGAGTCAGTTTGAAGGAACCGAGTAACTATACTTGGGCCGACTTAGCAGCACTCATGTTTATTTGTCAAGCCGACTGTGTAATTGTAATTGTAATTAATTGTTTAAGACCTATATATAAGCAATGTTGTAAAAAGATGAAATGTATGAAGTAGAATATATGTGAAAGAAAAAGAAAGGTAGAAATAAGCGAATTACAGAAGGCTTCAGAAGTATAAGGTACAGCAAAGACAAATTCATCACAGAAGGTGATCAGTACATCAGAGAATCTCAATCAGCAATCCAGTTGCAAAGTAGAGATCTACTGTTTCATTCTAACAATAACTTGGTTAATTCCTGAATATTTCCAACAATTGGTATCAGAGCTGCATTGGTTCTCAAGACAAAGCTTAACTAGCTTGAGCAAAGATCTAGGACAATGGAGGTATTCAAACTGAACAAGGTGATTGAAAATGAAAAGCTAGATCTGGAAATGGCCATAGCTAAACTCAAAGAAACAAAAGAACATCTTTCCCAATCCCTAAGGAGAAGGAAGGAACTTGAAAATCAGATGAATGATCAGAATTACATTGAAGAAAAGATTGAAGATCTTCTTCCCTCAAATAACTCAGATGAAGCAAACAATGCTATCAAAGAACTCCTAGAAAAGAATGGGTCTCTGCAGGAAGAAGTGAGAAAATTGAAAAGAGAACAAGAACTACACTCTACAAGATTCTGTGAGATCTTGGAACAAAGAAACAAGTTGAAAGATGAATTAGATGGAAGAAACATTGAAGTCCAAAACAAAACCCTTCAGCTAGAAAATCTAATTGATCAGATCTCTCATGCAAATGAAGAAATTCTAAATCTAAGATCAGAAATAGAAAACACAAGAGAAGAACTAAGATCTGAAAAGGAAACCAATCTAAGATTGATGGATGACCTAAACGCTGAAAAACAAATCAATGAAGGAATGCTGAAAAGTCAAGAAGACTTGAATCAGCTGTATGAACGAAATCTTCATAGGCAAAAAGGAAAAGCAGGACTTGGATACAAAGAAGAAGGCGAATCCTCTAAGCAAGGTACTCAAAGAAATCAAAAACCTACTTGTAATCATTGTGGTAAAATAGGACATACTTCAAATAAATGTTGGAACAATGAAAAAGCAGAATTCAATGGAAAATGTTATAGCTGCAATCAACCCGGTCACAAAGCAAATGAATGCAGGGAAAAACCTAGATTCAGAGGTAATTGTCACAAGTGCAACAAACAAGGTCACAAGGCATCCGAGTGCAGATCCAAGACATTTAATCCAGCAGAACAAATTGTGAAAGCAATGTTTGGATGGGACTACAACACCTGGTGTAGATGTCATTACTATGGAGAATATGGACACATTGGCATGAATTGCATAAAACATCATCTAAGGAAAAGAGATACTACCATAAGATGTTTCAAATGCACTAAACTCGGTCACATAGCCAGAAACTGCATGAATGCTAGTGAAATTGAAGAAGGAAAGAAGAATGAAGCAACTAAGGTCAGGAAACAGGTGAGACAAAAATGGATTCCTAAAGCTACCGAGCAATCCAGTCCAAGTAATGGAATGGATGGCTCTACCGACTCAAACTAAATTTCCAAGGAAGCACTGGAACTGTATTCTCATAGATCAATCTCAAGCAGTTCCAGAACTGAAATTAAAAGAAAAGTCTAAATCAGCATGCAAGATGCAGTGAGATCACAGGGAGGTCGGTATAGTCTTCACCGAGCAAGGTCGGTACCTGTCTTTACCGAGCGAGGTCGGAGCAGTATGAATTCTCGAGTTCACCGAGCTGCGAAGTCTTTTCCGAGCAATTAATTCTTAGTGGGTGACAGTCTATCAGAATTCCTACCCTAATTTGAAATGAGCATTAATGACAGAATTATAAACAAAAAGCAAGAAATCGAACTCATTCTTCACCGCGAATCTTTAGCACTTTGAGAGCAGAAAATTTCAAGGGCAACCTGGCGATTCAATACTTTTGCGAAAGGAATTTTCTGTGAGCTACCATGGCATCATCCAGCACTTCAGCAAAGAAAGGATCTGATATGTTAGTCCAAGGGGAGTGGAAAGCACCAGATTTTAAGATCGTGCCCGCAATTGCAGCAGTCCTAGATCCGAACGGAGCTCAATCTCAGATTCCTCCTAAGGTACTGCTTATTAACGATATCCGCAATCATTTTAACTGTTCAATTCATGAAATGGGAAACCTAGAACTAGATATTGTGCGTGAGGAACTATGTGTGGATTGTATTTTGAAACCTGAGCACAAACATCTGGAAGATAAGGGTTTAGTTCACATTGCACATCTTCCTCGAAACTTTTGAGATAAATGGGTTAGGTACATTCTCAGCCAAGTACACGATGGAAAGATTTGGCTTGAGCAACCTATTGAGATCACAAAGAAAATGATTCAACAAGTCACCGATCTTCCCATGTTGAACAAAGCTAAAACTACCAAAACCCTAGGTCGGACGGAACTAGAGAAGAAAACCCTAGCCAAGTGGGATGGTAGAGGCATGAAAGTTAGCAGCATTACCGACGCTGAACTGAAGTTTGGTACACATATCATTGCCCACAAGATTTATAGTTCTAGTCGACAGAACAGTGTCTCCTGTGAAGCTATTGACCTAGCATACAAAGTGGTCAAAAACAACTTAACATTTGACCTAGCAGACTTATTGTTGAAACAGTTTAACAAGAACATGGAAAGCATCAAAACTTCCAAAAACAATCCATGTAAGTTTGGATCCTTGTTGGTCTGTTTATTCTTCTATGTTCAGAAATTCTTCCCTTCTAAAGGAAAAGTTGTATGGAGAAAAGATGTGCCAGTACTCTATGAAATAAATGAATACATCGTAGAAATGGGTGAAAACTTTGAAAGCATCATGGATAATTATTTTGAGTCTTTCAAAGAGAAAATGAATGACAGATTCTGGATTCCACAGAAGTTGGTGGAAGATTACAAAGATGACATCTGTTTTATGGTAGATTGTGATAATGTGTATATTCAAGCAGTTAAACCAAGAACTGTATATGTAAAACCTCTTCCTTATGAGGTAAATATTGATGAAACCAAGAATATCATTGAAGCTCTTCTAAATCAGCCTATCAATCCCAAAGCTCCATATTTTGGAACATATGATGAAGCTAAGGTGAGAATTGAACTAAGCATAAAGCTTCCACAGGCGGTAAACAAAGGAAAGAAGAGGATAGCCAAAATGCAAATGATAACCGAGGACAAAGAAGAAATAGATGAAAAAGAAGAGGAAAAGGATGAGAAAATAGAGGAACCAGAACCTGCAAAGAAGAAAGGAAAAGTTTTCATCACTAAGGCATCTGCGCCTCCCACTGCTGTGTTTACAAGGAGAAATACAAGAGGCAAGGCAGACAAGGCAGAAAAGGAAGATAAAGACATAGTATTCAAAAGGCCTCCTCTAAGCCTTCAAGAAAAGCTCAAACTCTTTAGAGATGGATCAGGATCTGGAGTAAGTAACATAAAATCCTTGAGATATGAAACCAGATCGGAAGCAGAATAGAAGGAAATAGAAGATGCTGTTGTTGAGAAGATGGGACAGTGGAAATACTCTCCTGAAGAAATTACCCCACAGGTTCCAGCAATTCTATTGAATCCAATAAAAATGAGATGGAGCAATGCAAGGCAAACTGTGATAGACATATTTGATCAAAACCTGAGACAGTTGATGCCGAGCTTGAATAATGATGAAGTAAAGAAGGCATTAAAAGAAAATGAAAATAAGATGACATTGAAGTTCAATACTTGTTTGATTTTGATCAACAATATTGAATCGGTTGTGAAGGCTGCAAAAGCCACATGGAAGAACATATACCACCTTCACCAACCGAGCATTGAAACTGTAATAATAAAAGATATTGAAGATGACAGCGATGAACAAGAAGAAGACACTGAGGTAGATGATACTGTAAGGATAGCAGCAGAAGTCATTGCATCCCTTCCTACCTCTCCAGTGAAAGTCTCTACATCCAGCCCAGAGACACCTTCAAGCATGGTTGTGACAACTTCCACATTTGTCCAATCATCTCTAGCAACATCAGAGGCAGCCACCATTTCTTCTACCGAGCTGCAGTCTCCTGTACCATCAAGTTTTCCAGCAGTAAGTTTTCCAGCTTTTGAATCTTCAAGTGTAAATATTTTAAGTTCTCCAGTAGAAAGTATACCAGTATCAATAGCCAGCCCTACTTTATCTACTGTCACTACTACAAAAGCATTAAGTACAGATAAGCCTAAGGCTCTACCGAGTATAAAATTTTTGGGTAAAAATGTAGTTGAGGATATAGACCTAGATGAAGAGATAGAGATTCCTACATTAGATTTTGCAAATCTCTCAGCGGACCAAATGCAGAATATAGGTGAGATCCTCCAAAGGAAAGCAAAACAAAAGAAGCTTAAAGAGGAGAGAGACAAGGAGTATCAAATCATCAAGGATGCTAAGGACATTTTGTCTGATGCATTAGGCATTAAAGTAGACTCCTCCCAGCATGTTTTGTTACAATTAGCAGAAGCAGTTGAGAAATACAATGAGGACTCATCCGGGACAGAAAAGTTAGTTGAAAGAGCCGAGAAGAGATTCAACAATAAAGTGCTTGAGCACATTGCTCAGCACATAGCTATTAACCGAGTGGAATTGTCTTCAGTTTTGTCTAACATAGAATCTATCTATTCGAATGCTACCTCTCTTTTGGCCAGACTATGCAATTTTGCCGAGTTCACAAAGGATGTTAAAGATAAAATGAATAAAATGGATGAGGATATGAAGATTAGCATACAGAAGCTGCAACTTGAACCAAGTTCAAGCTCTGCTCATCACATGAAAATTTCACACCTATCTAATATGCAGTCTGATCTACTGAAAGAAGACTCAAGGATCCGGTCCACACTGCTAGACATCCAACACATGATCCTTCCCATCATGAATACAATGTATAAGCACATTGAACATTCCAGAACATTGATTCATGACAATCAGTTCTCTATAGCAGATCACATGATTGAACTCTCTGCAGAAGTCCAAATTGCTATACAAACATGTAAGATTCTGCAAGAAAGTTGGGACAGAACCCTGGCACTAATAATGAAGGTACATTCTGATTTCTTATCAAATTTTGGATTCTCTTTGTAAATAACTTGTAAATGCACCTTTGGCATTATCGTCAAAAAGGGGGAGATATGTATAGAAGGAGAGATATGTATACAGTTATAGATTTGTATAAGGAACAGTTAGCACATTGAAAGGGGGAGACAATGTATAAAGCCCTATAACAAAGACAAATTTTGAAAAATCAAAATAAAACTCAGCATGATTCGTGTATATAAATTTTGGCCAATAAGTGTTTTTGTCACTAATGCCAAAGGGGGAGATTGTTGGCATTAAGCAGAATTGCCACTAGTGACAACACTTATTTGCATTCTGGATATAAACCGAGCAGACAGTGCAAACCGAGCAGACAGTGCAAACCGAGCAGACAGTGCAAACCGAGCAGACAGTGCAAACCAAGTAGACAGTGCAAACCGAGCAGACAGTGCAAACTGAGCAGACACTGCAAACCGAGCAGACAGTGCAAACCGAGCAGACAGTGCAAACCGAGTCACCAGTACTTACCGAGTTCAAAACCTACCGAGTGATCAGTATGAACCATGCCTTCACTTTTACCGAGTGCATGACGATGCCGAGTAATGCAGTGGATGCCGAGTATCAGAAAGTCACCGAGTCAGTTTGAAGGAACCAAGTAACTATACTTGGGCCGACTTAGCAGCACTCATGTTTATTTGTCAAGCCGACTGTGTAATTGTAATTGTAATTAATTGTTTAAGACCTGTATATAAGCAATGTTGTAAAAAGATGAAATGTATGAAGTAGAATATATGTGAAAGAAAAAGAAAGGCAGAAATAAGTGAATTGCAGAAGGCTTCAGAAGTATAAGGTACAGCAAAGACAAATTCATCACAGAAGGTGATCAGTACATCAGAGAATCTCAATCAACAATCCAGTTGCAAAGCAGAGATCTACTGTTTCATTCTAACAGTAACTTGGTTAATTCCTGAATATTTCCAACAATAGACACACCTCTAAATAAATGAGTTTTGGGTAGGGTATTGATTCACATAACCTACTATCAATTTTCAATAGTATTTTTGTGCCTATGAAAACTATCTCATCGATCAGAATGTATTGTATATTTTCATGTCTTCTTGGAATGCTGTCAATGTTTGGCCTTGTAGTGGTTTCATTTCTCTAATTGGAATCTTGAGGGCTTCATGTATGGTTTATGTGTGTATGTTAAATGTTGTGATTCATGTTGGCAGAGAAGGAGTGGATTAATTCCACATGGTCCGCAATTTTGTAGTGTCATTCTTGTGCACCTAATTAGATAAGATTGTCCAGTTCCCATTGTTCCTTGTATGACCATGTACAAAGGTTCAGTTGAGAAATTAGTTATGGAGTGGTTTGTAATGAGAGAAATTTCTAGTTGTTGTTGAGGCAATAACCTATAATTTTGGTTGTATAGATTTGTGGGGGGGGGGGGGGGGGGGGGGGGGGGGTGAATATCTTGTTGATACATCATGCTTCTATGAACACATTGATGGTAGTTACATGCAACTTTGAAGGAACATTGTATTTATACCAAATGTTACTAGTGTCAAAATCACACTTTCCCAACATGTTAAGCTCATTTGAGTTTATACTATTAGAAATCTGAATTTGAGATAGTAGCTCCCACTCATTCAATTGTACAGTGTCTTGTCATGTCTTATTTTCCTCTTCTCATACATATTTATTTTTATCTATACAGTCAACAAGCTACATAGTATATTTTTTTGTGTTCATGTGCTTCTAAATACTAACAATATCTTCTTTTGTTAGGCCTATATCTCTATCTATTACTTGAAAATTTCTCTATAGAAGTATCTTTCTCCAACAAAATGCCTCAAAATTGTTAGTCTTATTTTGGAATAGCATAAAACCTTCAGAAGACTTGGACTATTAGTTTTTCTTTTCTACAATGCCATTTGCAACATATGTGTAAAGTCTTTCCAATTCAATTAGTGTAACTAGTTCTAAGTGAGATAGATTATACAATTAGGATTGTATGTAGGTAGATTTTATCTCACTACCATTATCTATTTGTTTGAGGTGGTGAAATACTTTTTTACCCATATTTAGTTATATAAATTAGAAATTACAAATCATGAGAGGTAGTTTTTGTAACATATGGAACATTTCATATGTTACTATATCTCTCTATACAATGAACTTGGTGATGAAATTATGGTATTCCTTCATGGCGTGATCTTGTTGGCTCACACCAATTAAAATTCTTGACATCAAATTAACACAACTCTATATATTTTTTCATCTTTAGATTCATACTTCACAATGTATTTGAGAACAAGAAGTCACGAGATGACAAGTTTGCAATCTACATTAGCACTCTATATGGAGAGCATATGTGGGTTATGGATGTTCAACCTATCATAATTTATTGATGGTTAATAGGATTTGTGTCCTAATTCACTACATAGTAAATTTGATTTCTCACATACTTTGCAAGGGGCTTTATATCTATATTCTACATATCAAAAAGAGAGAGAAGAAAAGGTCTAATGTATTTATTATTTGTATTACATTCGATGATCATAAAATTCATTAGAGAGGCTATTTGAAACCATTATTTATGTTATAAAACTAACTATGAGAATAAATTCACAACACCTAACTATTCAACTAATTTATTTTATTTAATATATACCTACAAAACTAACCTAATTAATGTAATAAATCCAACATTACCCCCTTATTACAATAATCCGAACTAGAGTGGAAGTTGCAAGGGTTTTAAACACAACCCTCTGGAGAATTTGATGAAGCACCCTCACCAATCCTCCTCACCCACTCAAGAAACACCAAACTAGATGCAACATTAGATCTCCTTATCACACTAGCTCAAAAAACATTGAACTCTACATTAGTGGATCTCCTAACCACAATACCTGAAGTTTTCTACACAACATGGGCATTCCCAACCCCCATGCATGATGAGACAAATTTCCTCTTAAATTTCACATCTCCTCTAAGTGTGTCTAATGCCTCCTCAAGTGTTGCACATGAGATGCATTTGCTCCAAAAGTCAACATATCCTTTGAGTGTGTCTAATGCCTCCTCAAGTGCTCTGGAAACAATCACCACCAATCTCCCTACACATGAGATGTCTTTCCTCTGAAAGTCCACATCAAGTATTTTTAATGCCTCCACAAGTCCTCAACAAACCATATTCAAATTTTGACCCTCTCACTCTTTGAAGGGACAATCGTGCTTCCAAGCTCCCTCTTCTATTCGGGGACACAAATAAGTCAAGCTCCATGTTCTCTTTGGGGATTAATCTGCCAAGCCACAACTTTTTAGAGATACAAATAGATTTCTTCTCATGCAATAAATCATCCCTAAGAAAGAAGATAGTGGGATGATAGAAATCCTCCTTCATCTGTTACCTCCAACCTCCTATAACCTTAGTTTATTTTCTAAAGTACAAATATTTCATCAACTCTTGCATTGTGTGGTGGGTTTTCATCATTATATGAGTCATTTGCATGTACTGCAAATCCACAAAAGTTTGTTTCACCTTTAGTTGTAGTATTTTTCTTGAGCTTCCCATCAATAAGGTATTTGGCCCATTGAATGTAATTCATCTACACATGTCCATTTTTCTCAGAATAATAACATTTAAATTCTTTTCTAGTGGAAATGTTAGATTTATGTTCAGTAAGGCATATTGTTATATTTTTATGACAATAATAACATTTAAATTCCCTTCAAAGTGAAAACAATATGATCAAAGATGGAAGGCATATTGTTCAGTAAGATTGCCTTGGCATCATCATCATCAAATTTAGAGTTCACACTTGCAAGTTGATTGAGAAGTGAACAAAAAGTACTTATATGTTGAACAAAATTATCACCTTCATTCATATTTAACTCAAACAATTTTTATTTTATGGATATTTGTGTACTCGAGGCCTATGAACCAAACAAGGTGTTAAGCTCATCCCATATTTCTTTTGATGTCTTCGACAAATTAATGTGATAAAAGTATGCATTTGGTAAACCAAGTCCAATCAATGCTATCGCTTTATAATCTTTAGCCATCCATTTCGTCACTTCATCTTGATCTTATGGATTTTTGAAAGCCCCATTCACAATATCCCTTAAATCTTTTTTGATTAAAAATAATTGTACTTTAATTTTCCATGTGTTAAATTCATTCCTTTCAAATTTTACAATAGTAATAAATTTATCCATTATAATAATTTATTGTGTATACCTCCTTGAATTATATCAAGAATGCACCTTTATTAAAAACTGGATGGAGTTGCTTCTAACACATTACCCAAAAAAAAAAAAAAAAATCGCAGTGAAAATATACCTTTATATCTTCAATAATATCATATCTTTCGATGCTTATCATCCATAACTGCGGTGAGTTTGGTAGCTGTTGCATTGAAATGCAGTATGGTAGGATTCCTGACATAAAACTTCTGCATCTTTGATGTGTTTAAAAATTGGTAAACCAGAATTTGCATCAGACAATAAGCATAACACAACCTAAGCCCAAAAGAGTTCAGCTCCTAATTTCCAAAAAAAAAATATATCTCTAAAGTTTCACACTACTCAATGCACACAACAACCTCTTCTCACGGAAACCTCTTCTCAATTTTCTTATAATAATCGTTAAAATTCCATCCCATACCTCGCGGGAGGGGCAAATGCAGAAACGTTGAATATAGACTGTTAAAAAATTTAAAACTTATTAGCAACACAAATTAGGGGTTGAACTTGTTGGTGTCCCAATGTATTTCTTTCATCCAGAACACCCAATCTACAGTCTAAAGACATCAGTCATAGACATACATCCATCCAATGCAGGCTCAGTCTTCAGACATTTTCCCTTCCACCACACATTACATACATAGGAGCGTTCATGGCTCTCATTACAAAATATTGAAAACAGAGAGAAGAAAAGATCTAACGCACTGATTATTTGGTATTAAATTTGGTAATATTAAAAACTCAATAGAGATTAGATATTTAAAGCTATTATTTCCCTTAGAAAACTAACAATGGGAATGAGTTCGCAACATCTAACTATTCAACTAATTTATTTTATTTAATCTAAACCTACAAAAATAACCTAATTAATGTAATATTTCCAACACTATATGTTTCTCTTTCTTACGTAGAAAAGTCCTCTTTGTACATTTGGCGATTAACCAACTTTTCATAATCAACATAAGTTTTTAGTTGTTTCTTGCAAGCACGGGTCATCAGTTGATGTTCTATGTAGCATGTTTCCAATTCTAGATTTAGAGTGAGGGTTCTAAGAAGTGACGTATTTGTAAAAGAATACTCTTTCTCTATTTACTTCAATAGGGTTTTCCTAGTCTAGTGCATTCATGTTTGGTGCATTTTTTATCCAAATGAAATCATGTATGACTTTGGACCCTCAACTTTATAATTTATAGCGGTACTATTAATTAATTGTGCCCATTATTTTTTCAATGACCTCTTCCCGAAAGATTGTGAATCATTGATGAAGGTATAGTGATGTTGTGTGGGGGTTTCTAGAATCACATTATCAATGTGTTATTGTTGGAGAGGAATGAAGATGTATCATTTGGTGAAAGGACAACGTGAAGGTCAATAAATTGTGTTAGCTGCACTTATTGCGAAGAACAATCTTGGGGAACCTATTTGGGTTATCACATCTATTATACTAGTATGACACTTGTTCAAGTATGAGTGTGTCCCTTGTAATGTAGAGCCAAAATGTATCGGTTCTTCTAACAATTGATTGTCTCAAAGGTTTGTTAAGTTTGATTGAAAGTAATCAAGAGTGGTAGATATAGTGTCTTTGACTTTTCATATCTTCACTTCTATCATTATGTCTTCTAGATCAATGCTCAACTATTCAATATTGTTTAAGTTTTCTATTTCGTTCCCATTTTCTCTAATATTAGAAAATGTTATTTTACATTTATACCAATTGATGAAAAATTTCCATACTTACATGATAGTTTATCCATCTATACTCCTATAGAAAACTTCAATCAATGCACAATACATTCAATAAATTCTAAATAATAACTTTTACAACTCATTAACCTCTATACACACATTTTGCATGCTTTATATCTTGTAAATGAATCCTTACATGTACAAATTATAGTCACACTTCCTTTTTGCCTCATACTTCATAAAGAGTTATATGTAAGTAAATCTTCATTATCAATTCAACTATTTATGAGTTCTACTATTGTTTTGATTAAGTAAAATTAGGTTTTGAAAGTAAACAAAACCTTGTACAATAACTCAATAGATATAGCAATATAAGATGCAAATACAATAGTGGAGACCACCAAAAACAATAGAGGGAGTAACCACCAGTAAACCCCCACCAGCGGACAACAGTCCTCAACAAGGGACCTTATGATTTAAATTTAGAGACACCCTTGTAGGACCGAAGATTCATATCCAAAGGAGGAACGAAAGGCTTTGGTTTCTTTCCTTTCATAGTTGTCCAACCGTCCTCCAATTTGGTAGAAAATAAACTATATGCTTCTCTTTCTTACGTAGGAAAGTCCTCTTTGTACATTTGGTGTGACTTGTATATGATTAACCAACTATTCATAATCAACATAAGTTTTTAGTTGTTTCTTGCAAGCACGAGTCATTAGTTGATGTTCTATGTAGCATATTTCTAATTATAGATTTAGAGTGAGGGTTCTAAGAACTGACGTATTTGAAAAAGAATACTCTTTCTCTATTTACTTCAATAGGGTTTTCCTAGTCTAGTGCATTCATGTTTGGTGAATTTTTTATCCAAATGAAACCATGTATGACTTTGGAACCTCAACTTTATAATTTATAGCTGCACTATTAATTAATTGTGCCCATTATTTTTTCAATGACCTCTTCCCGAAAGATTGTGAATCATTGATGAAGGTATAGTGATGTTGTGTGGGGGTTTCTAAAATCACATTATCAATGTGTTATTTTTTGGAGAGGAATGAAGATGTATCATTTGGTGAAAGGACAACGTGAAGGTCAATAAATTGTGTTAGCTACACTTATTGTGAAGAACAATGTTGGGGAACCCATTTGGGTTATCACATCTATTATACTAGTATGAAACTTGTTCAAGTACGAGTGTGTCCCTTGTAAGGTAGAGCCAAAATTTATTAGTTCTTCTACCAATTGATTATCTCAGAGGTTTGTTAATTTAGATTGAAGGTATTCAGGAGTGGTAGGTATAGTTTCTTTGACTTTTGATGTCTTCACTTCTATCATTATGTCTTCTAGATCAATGCTCAACTATTCAATATTGTTTAAGTTTGATATTTCGTTCCTATTTTCTCTAATATTAGAAAATGTTATTTTACATTTATACCAATTGATGAAAAATTTCCATACTTACATGATAGTTTATCCATCTATACTCCTATAGAAAACTTCAGTCAATGCACAATACATTCAATAAATTCTAAATAATAACTTTTACAACGCATAAACCTCTATACACAAATTTTGCATCCTTTATATCTTGGAAATGAATCCTTACATGTACACATTATAGTCACACTTCCTTTTTTCCTCATACTTCATAAAGAGTTATATGTAAGTAAATCTTCCTTATCAATTTAACTATTTACGAGTTCTACTATTGTTTTGATTAAGTAAAATCAGGCTTTGAAAGGACCCAAAACCTTGTAAAATAACTCAATATATATAGCAATCTAAGGCTCAAATACAATAGTGGAGACCACCAAAAACAAGAGTGGGAGTAACCACCAGAAAACCCCCACCAGCGGACAACAATCCTCAACAAGGGACCTCACGATTTAAATTTAGAGCCACCCTTGTAGGACCAAAGATTCATATCCAAAGGAGGAACGAAAGGATTTGGTTTCTTTCCTTTCACAATTGTCCAACCGTCCTCCAATTTGGCAGCAAATAAACTATATGCTTCTCTTTCTTAGGTAGGAATGTCCTCTTTTAACATTTGGCATGTCTTGTATATGATTAACCAACTTTTCATAATCAACATAAGTTTTTAGTTGTTTCTTGCAAGCACGGGTCATCAGTTGATGCTCTATGTAGCATGTTTCCAATTCTAGATTTAGAGTGAGGGTTCTAAGAAGTGATGTATTTGTAAAAGAATACTCTTTCTCTATTTACTTCAATAGGGTTTTCCTAGTCTAGTGCATTCATGTTTGGTGCATTTTTTATCCAAATGAAACCATGTATGACTTTGGACCCTCAAATTTATAATTTATAGCGGTACTATTAATTAATTGTGCCCATTATTTTTTCAATGACCTCTTCCTGAAACATTGTGAATCATTGATGAAGGTATAGTGATGTTTTGTGGGGGTTTCTAAAATCACATTATCAATGTGTTATTTGTTGGAGAGGAATGAAGATGTATCATTTGGTGAAAGGACAACGTGAAGGTCAATAAATTGTGTTAGCTACACTTATTGTGAAGAACAATGTTGGGGAACCTATTTGGGTTATCACATCTATTATACTAGTATGACACTTGTACAAGTATGAGTGTGTCCCTTGTAACGTAGAGCCAAAATGTATCGTTTCTTCTACCAATTGATTGTCTCAGAGGTTTGTTAAGTTTGATTGAAGGTATTCAAGAGTGGTAGGTATAGTGTCTTTGACTTTTCATATGTTCAATTCTATCATTATGTCTTCTAGATCAATGCTCAACTATTCAATATTGTTTAAGTTTGATTTTCATTCCCATTTTCACTAATATTAGAAAATGTTATTTTACATTTATACCAATTGATGAAAATTTCCATACTTATATGATAGTTTATCCATCTATACTCCTATAGAAAACTTCAACCAATGCACAATACATTCAATAAATTCTAAATAATAACTTTTACAACTCATTGACCTCTATACACACATTTTGCATCCTTTATACCTTGGAAATGAATCCTTACATGTACACATTATAGTCACACTTCCTTTTTCCCTCATACTTCATAAAGAATTATATGTAAGTAAATCTTCCTTATCAATTCAACTATTTATGAGTTCTACTATTGTTTTGATTAAGTAAAATTAGGTTTTGGAAGGACCCAAAACCTTGTAAAATAACTCAATAGATATAGCAATATAAGGATCAAATACAACAGTGGAGACCACCAAAAACAACAGAGGGAGTAACCACCAGAAAACCCCCACCAGTGGACAATAGTCCTGAACAGGGGACCTTACGATTTAAATTTAGAGCCACCCTTTAAGGACCGAAGATTCATATCCGAAGGAGAAATAGAAGGCTTTGGTTTCTTTCCTTTCACAGTTATCCAACCATCCTCCAAGTTGTCCAACTCATAAGTTCAACTATTTATGAGTTCTACTATTGTTAGATGTTGAAAGTCCTTCTAATTAATCACCAACAAATAAAATATTTTCAAATAGTATAAATGAAAATATTCATGCTTATTTTAATGTTTATCATCTACATGGATTTGAACTTAATGAATTATCTCACCTGAAATTCTATCTACCCTCTTACTATTTTCTTAATGAGACAATAAATACTTTAAAAGGCAAATCCTATCTAGAATAATGTTAAAAACCTCTACAACTTATTTTATCCTCACTAGCTCGACTAATATTTCAACTCTTCATATAAATCGTGAACCATATATTGTAATTATTATTTTCTTCATTAGCGAGTTTCTCATCTTGAATTGAACTTTGATGAAACTCCGGATCATTCTACATATTTTAACGTTGAATTTTCACCTTAGCAATATTGTCCTAAAATTTTAAGTTCTTATACTAAATGTTATGCCAAAGTAGTTGGTACTTGTTGTAACCATTGAATTTTATACGCATTTCATATATTCTTGGAAAAATTATTTCACTTGTATAGTATCCACATTTCAATGAGGTTGGATAACATATTTCATTTACTCACATGTTTCTTATTTATGATAATGCATAACTGATAATTATCTTAGTTTTTACCATATTCCTCATACTTGTGTAAGACAAATTGATTAATATTTTCATGAATTACTAAAAATAGTTCTTAATCACATTTATGTTTAATAATATTTGTAAAATAATTTATCTAAGATTTTCAAAGTTCGAGTTCACTAATGCTTATATATCAAATTGGAAAAATATGCATAATATAAGTTCGAGAACTTATATTTTAGAGATCACTTTCTCAATCCTTATCAAGATCCCAACAATATAAGTGGCATTCAATTAGCCAACTAGAAAGAGGTTTTCTAAACTCTTACCCTTATTGTGTGAATGCTTTACCCTTAAATAAATTTAAAGAGGAACTAGCTTTACAAGCCCATGAATTCTTTTAATTCTTTTAATGGGTTGCATATAAAGTATTGTGTGGTGAAGGTTATTTATTTACAACCCCTTCAATCATAATTCACATTGAGCAATCATTAAAGTTCCAAATCCCTTTATTGCCCTAATATTGCAACCTAGGGTGATACCATTGTAATGCCAAAAATTTCATGACAAATTTTGGACACAAAAATGACACTTTTTTATACATATAACAGAAAATAATATAAGTGTGATAGATAATGTTTCTCAAATACCAAACTTTTACTTGTTGATCAAATATAATACATTAGTATGTTACGAGAGTTGGGAAGGGTTTTCACCAATCATTAGCACTGACTGAACCATACATTGCCTAGACTGTCAAAAGCTTGATAAAAGGAAGAGATTATGCATTGCCAAGAAAGTAGTACTGCAGATTAAGGTGCATTACAAAAACAGTCCTTACTATTTAAATAGGCAAACAAATAGTACTCCTAGTCCTCATAAACCGATAAACTCATAAACCGTAAATTAATAGAAGCAACAGAGAATCGTTAACTCTACAAAAAATGGCAATGAGGAGCACCTGAGCAGTTGAAATTGTATGAGCTTCGTCAATATTCAAAGAAAATGTTTCTCATTTTTTTGAAACTGAATATTAGTGTCGAGTTCTTCACTGACAGATTTTCATTTCTTTGTTCAACTGAAACGTTTCTTCAATTATTTAGCAGTTGTAATAGTTATTCTCAATTCTAAGTTTTAAAAGGGTAATACTGGAATTACATGAATTATTTTGGACTTTTTAAATCCAAAAGAAAACAATTCTAATATCCAACAGTAAAAACTTCATTTCAAAATATTAAAAAGTGTGTAATGGAGGACCATTTCATTTAGGGAAGGGAAAATTTTGTAGGGTCCAAACTTTAAACCCACACTGCAGACATTAGAATCAACGTTAAGTCAGGATCAACAACGGTTTCAACAAACAGATTGCTTGAAAAGGCTTTGGAAAAAAATAGATTGCATGATATCTTTAAGATACCGTAAAAAATGGATTATTTGAAAAGACTTTAGAAACTTTTTATTGAAAATGCTAAGAAGTATACTTGAAATTGCAGCTTGGACTGCCCACGTTGATCTTTTGCTGATATATAATCATTTTTTAATATCATTTGCTAAAATTTCATTTCATCACAATCAGGCTCATTTTTTTCAGATTGAAAAATAGATGAACGGAAATAAAATAAACAGATTAAATCATCCCACTACCTCTGGTTCTTGCGTCTTCATACTCAATTTCTCATGGGAAAATGAATCCTAAATTACAATACAGTAATCATGCAAATTATTTCAATAAGATTTGGCAACAGTTTCCCTGCTACAATCAATTTTCTCTGTATTTTCAAATTAGAAACAGTAAATTAGATTTAAAACATCCTTGACTAAATATTATGACATATATTATGTGATTATAGAAACTATATTAGCCAATGCACGGTTCTGTGATGACTTGGAGCCTACCTGATGTTTGTAGTCCACAGAAGTTCTCCTCTCCTATGCATCTAACATGCTTCAAAATTTCCACAAAACCAACTAGGAATGCGTTTTCTCAAAAATGGTTATTGAACAAGAACCTTTTTGTCAACGGACTTCAAATTTTGTTTATTAAAAAACACTTATGCCGTTAATTCTTTATTTTAAATTAAAGGTGCAGATTAAATTTAAGTCCACAATTGAAGTAGAAAGAGTTTCACAGAATATAAAGTTTCACTGAATCTAAAGTGTTACCCAAGAAACTTCAAGAAAATGAAGTCTAGTAGATTGATTGGATAATAGATCTTTTAAAGGTTTACCGTAAAGCTAGGATATTTAAAAGCGTTCATATTGAAAGGTTTATTTTATTAAGAGAGGGGCACAATTAAATTGGTTAGGAAAATGGTTAGAAATTTTAGTTTGCATGTCATTTTTTGACAAAATTATGGGTACAATCTATGTTATTTTTGTTTCAAAATCAATTATTAAATGTTTAATGTAAGAAAGTTAATTGCATGATTTAGAAAATGGTTATAAATTTTAGTTTGCATGTCTTTTCTTGACAAAATCACTAGTGTCATACATATTTTTGTTTGTTTATTTTAAAACCAATTATCAAATGTTCTAATGTAGGAAATGTAATTGAATTCATAAAGGTTGATAGTTTCAGTTTCAATCTATGTAAATATTTAAAAATAATAATATTCAAATATTCAAAAACTATCTTTAAAGTAATGATAAAAATCTTTATATAATATTTTAATACGATAATATATATTTTCCATATACTTAAAAAAAATATGATTCTAATTTTCTATAAATATAATTGCATTACAACAATTGTTCTACATGGATCATTCAAATCAATTATAATATTATTATATATAACAGTAATCGAAACCCTTTGTAAGGCTGCCATCAAGATTCAAAATTAGATTATTCATATGTTTCTAAAATTTATCATAAATAATTATAATATAGTATTTAAATTTACAATATTAGTATTTATTTTATATTATAAACTAGTTTATAATATTTTGAAAAGATAAGATATGAGAGTTTCTAATTTTTTAAATATTCTAACATACATGTTTATAATAATTTCTATTTTTTATATCAATTTAAAAGATTAACCAAATAGACAAATTTAATATAAAAGATATTAAAATAATTAAATTATCATAATTTTCAATATAAAAGTATCCACACAAAACTTTCTAAACATAACAAACAATTTTCACAATAGAAAAAAGGAAAAATAAAAACAAACATCGAAATCTATCCCGAAGTACAAACTTATCAACTGTTCAATTTTGTGTAATTCTATTTGAAACTTATATATTTGTTTTCAACTGTTCAATTTTGTTTCAATCTGTTTTGGTGGTCTCTTACATTCAACTTGGTCTGAATAAAAAATCCAGAGATAAGTTTAACCTATCCTAATAAAAAATCTACAAATAAATTATCTTTATAAAAAATCTCTAGAATCTCCAAATAAAAATCTAAAAAATAATCATACTCACTCTGCACCGAGTGTCTTGAATGTAGCTTTTCAAGGGAAACCACTCAGTTTATATGCATCAACCTCATCCTCACACTTTTTCTTCCACAACTCCTCATTTCCAGCCCTAATTTGAAGATCTTTGTGTTGACTCACGTCCCTGTGTGTCCATGATGACAAGAATACGTGGTAGTTTAGTCAAATTGAGTACGCGGCATAAAGAGTTGTTTGTCCATAGTAAAAGGAACAGGTTAAAGAATGTATTATGGTTGAGTCACATTTGACTCACGGGCTTCCGAATTCTAAAATGATTATAAAGTATATTCTAGTTTCGACTTTTAGCCATGTGGTAAATGGATTCCAAACAATTTTTATTTTGGCTAACGATATTATTTGATCAGGTAATAAGTTTCATTTGTCTTCGAACCCTAGCTCTACTATCGTGAAAAGAAAATGGATGATTTCAATCAGCCATGTTTAACAGATCTTATTGGGTGTTGATTATTTGGATTAACGAACAAAAAGGATTAGTTTAAATTGATCTTCATTACCAGGTATGCCCTCAACGAGTTGTTTGATTAACGGATGAAATAAAAGTTTGAAGTCTTCCTTTTCAAAGATTTATAAACAGAACTCTCTTTGATATGTTCGTCCGAAATAATGAAATGAGGTTTTCTATTTTTTTGAGCTAAAGCAAGAATGCTTTAGCAGTATATTTTAATGAGAGTGTTTCAATTACTATTGACCATGGTAGTTGACAGTTTTCAAAACCCAAGCTGGTTACATTTCTCCTAGGGTTTCAGGAAGGTTAAGAAATCTTAACCAGGGCAGTTTGTATGGATTCTTTAAACTATAAAATGAACTACAATTATGGTCACGACAATTTTCGTCAAGCAAGATTTTGGAATTATTGTTACAAATCTATAATATTCTTTTTGAAAAACCCTTCACAGGTAAAGTGGAAAACAAAGGATTAAAATGTAATCACACTTGATTAATGGCTACAAGATACAACTGAAATTATTTTGTATATATGTATGTATGTATGTATGTTTTTCAACTTAGTTGATGAATATATATAGATGTAGTGGGTTTGAGAAGGAGATCATCTTTTTGGATTGAAATAGAAGAAAGAGATCTCATGGTGAAAGAGATCTTTGTGAGTTCATTGAAAATATGAAATATTGTAATAAATAGGTCTATAAAAATATAGTTGCAAACTTGTGCAAATATATCTTTATGAACCTCCTTCTAATATTGTAAAGGTTTACGGGTCGAAGCTCCTTACAACAGGGCTACTAAATTGGATGTATGGGTTGGTGCTCAGATTAATAAAAGGAACGGACTGGTTTTCTCCCTATGACGAAATCTAGCTTGACTTCGAGGCTTTCCACTTAGCACAAAGTGATGTGTTATGGTTCAAGTTCTTTTTAGTTTTGTTCTTTGATACTTTAGTCTTGTTCAATCTTTTCATTTTCTAGTCTTTGAAATCTCTTGAGTATTCTTATGTCAATTCACCAAAGTCGTTGTTAAACTTAAGTCTAAACTCTTAGTTTTGTATCTTTCAATTCTTGCAATATCTGATAAGATTTACTTAGCCATTGATTCCTAGATCTTTTTGAGATTTTTAGTACTCGGATTCACCCCCTCCCGCTCTCATAGTACTTGTTACTTTCAATAATTGGTATCGGAGCATAGTGTCCTCATAGGTCTACCCTAGGACTAATCCCGATCTTTTGAAAGTAAGATGTCTCAAGCAGAGGGTGCTTCCCTCACTAGAGAACCCTTATTTGATGGCACTAATTATACTTTTTGGAAAGTTAAAATAGAAGCATTCATTAATTCTCTTGATGTCAAAATGTTGGATGTTGTACATCTAACAAATATATTGTACCTAATGATGCAGAGAAAAGACCAAATATGAACTGGATAAAAGAGCTCACTTTGCTATACTATGTGTGCTATCAAAAGAGGTATTTGTTAAAGTAATGTACTTGAAACCTGCAAATGAGGTATGGACCAATCTTGAATTTATCTATCAAGGTGATGATAAAGTTAAAGAATCTAAATTGATTACATTAAAAACTTAGTTTGATGCTTTCAAAATGAATGATAATGAATTAGTGGAAAACTATTTTCTTCACGTTGATGAAGTTGTGAATTCCCATAAGGGTCTTGGTGAGGAAGTTGATGAGTACGATGTTGTTGCTAAAGTAATTAGAACATTGTTACCAAAATTTGAAACCAAAATATTTTCTCTTAAAGAAAATAAACATTTTTCCACAATGACTGTGCATAAACTTCCGAGTATACTTATTGCTTATGAAATGAGAATTGATAATACCCCTTCCACCTTGAAGGAGACAACTTTTAAAGTTTTGGAAAAGGAAGATAGTGAGTTTGAGTTGTCTAATGCTTTTGAGGCTCTACTAGTTAGAAAGCTTAGAAATAAGTATCGAGGAAAATTTAAATGTTTTGGTTGTGGTAAAACTAGACTCTTTGCAGAAAACTATCCATATTTAGATCTAATGAAAGATGAGGATAAACCTAATAAATCTTTTAAAAAACCTTGGAATCCAAACAAGATGTTTAACAACTTTAAAAAGAAAATTCTTATGTCAAAATAAGACTCTGAAGACAAGTCTAATGAGTCAAATTGTGATGGTAGTGAAATTCTATTCATGACCAAAGTTGAACTTGAAAAACTAGGTTCAAAAAACTTGAAAAAGATTTTGACATTGAAATAGAAGATACTAATCTTGAAGAAGAGCTCCTTTGTGCTCTTCAAGAAGTTAAAGATTTAAGAAACTTGTAACTATTTATGAAGACTCAAATCAGATCTTGCAACTTGATCTAGTTAATACTCACAAGGTCATTGAAACACTAAGGAGTCTTATTGAGGAAAAGAAACAAGAAATCAGTAAATTGCAAAAACATGTATACACTCTTGACAGTAAAAAACATTCATGAAATACTACTAAAAAAAAAATTAAACTTGGTATCAAAGTTCTATAATAGAAAACAAAAGTCATTTTTCAAATAACAAATTTTTCCATGGCTATTGTCATATTTGTAATCTGTTTGGACGTAATATCTTAAATACATGCAAATTAGCTAGAGTCCCTACCTTTGGACATTAATAGTCTTTTGGTTTTATAAGAAACATCAGATGCTTCACATGTCATCAATATGGCCACACTTCTAATTATTGCAAAATGTTGCAAAAACCTATAAAAATATGGAGACCAAAGCTTGAACAATCTATGCTTGTTCAAACAACCCTAATATCTACTAAATCTGATATTTGGGTATTAGATAGTGGATGTTCTCATCATATGATAGGGGACAAAACAAAATATTCAATATTGAAAATTCATCTAGGGGCTTTTGTTAAGTTTGGTGATAACACAAGGATTTACATTACTAGAACATGCACAGTTATGATAAATAAAGACACTCATATAAATGATGTCTACTATGTGGAAGGATTAGAGTATAACTTGTTAAGCATCGGTCATATTTGTGATAGTGGATATAAAGTTTTGTTTAACTCTTATGGATGTGTTATTAATAAAAAATTAGGGAAAATAATAGCTAATGGTTCCAGGACACCTAGTAACTTATATAATTTGTCTGACTCCACAAGCCAAGATCAAAGTGCAGGCATGTGTCTTATGAGTCACATAGAAGAAAATTGGTTATGTCATAAGAGATTAGGTCATGTAAATTTTGATAATATGATCAAAATCATTAAACATGAAAATGTTAGAGGTTTACCTCTAATTAGTAGACCTACAAATTCTATTTGTGGTGAATGTATAAAAGGAAAATAAACTAAGTCATCATTCAAAACTAAAGAGTTTTTATCTTCAAGACCATTAGAACTAGTCCACACAAATTTGTGTGGTCCAACTAAAACTCAGTCAATGAATGGAGAAAAAACACTTTAGGTTATTCATAGATGACTATACCAGAATGGTGTGGGTAACTTCCTCAAACATAAGTAAGAAGCCTTCAATAAATTTAAAGTCTTCAGGAAAATGGTAGAGAAAGAGTCTGACTTAAAGGTAAAATGTTTAAGGTCAAATAAAGAAGGTGAATTTACCTCTTAGGATTTTATTAAATATTGTGAAAAACATGGCATTAAAAGATAATATTATTTTGCTTGTACACATCAATAGAATGGGATAGTTGAAAGGAAAAACAAGATTGTAAAAGAAATGGCAAGAACTATGCTTAATGAAACAAATATGTCTGATAAATATTGGAAAGAAGTTGTTGATACAACTGTATATATTCAAAATAGAGTTCAGATTAGAATAAGGACTGCTTGTACTCCATATGAACTCTAGCATGGAAAAACAACATCTGTTAAACACTTTAGAATTTTTGGATGTAAGTGTTTCATTAAAAATGATTTTGACAATCTTTATAGATTTCAGTCTAAATCTGATGAAGGAATTTTTCTACACTATTCTTCAAAAAACAAAGCATATAAGTGTTTTAACAAATGCTTGAATAAGATTGTTGAATCTTTGAATGTTATATTTAATGAAAATTTAAATATGATTAAGAATCAAGTTCATATTGTTGAAGACGAATCTGATTTAGAACTTTGAAATGCCTCAACTTCAATTAAACATGTTGACAATAGACTAGTTTCAACAAGTTCAAAAAAACAAGAGGAAGTTCTAGATTCTAGATTAGATATAACTCATAAGACACCTTCTAGAATAATCTCTAAAAGAAATCTAGAAACTCTGGTGATTGGAAATAAGGATGCTGGTATTTTGACCCGTGGGAAAGCCAAACAAGTAGAGAAAGCTCAGATGGCTGAGCATTTCTGTCTTATAAAAAAATTTGAACCTCAAAATATTTTAGATGCACTAAAGGATAATTTTTGGTTAAATGAAATGAAACATAAAATTTTTCAAATTGAAAAAAATAAAACTTGGGACCTTTTCCCCGTCCTGATGATAAAAATATCATAGCAGGCAAATGGATTTTATGAAATAAGTTAGATGAATCTGGAAAAGTTGTAAGAAAAAAAGATAGGTTTGTGTGTAAGGGATATACTCAATAAGAAGGAGTTGATTTTGGTGAAACCTTTTCTCTAGTAGCTCGGTTAGAATCTATTAGAATGTTTCTTGCTTATGCTTCATTTAAGAAATTTATAGTCTATCAAATGGATGTTAAAACAAAATTCTTGAAAGGCTATTTGGAAGAAGTATATATGGACAAACCAAAAGGTTTTTAATCTTTTGAACATCCAGATCATGTGTATAAACTTAAAAAAAGGCACTTTATGGTCTTAAACAAGCACCTCGTTCTTAGTTTTCTAGATTAGATTCACATCTGATTTTAAAATGTTTTACTAAAGGTAGTGTGGATAGTACATTGTATACCAAAGCTGTAAATGATGATCTTTTGGTTGTTGAAATCTATATGGATGATATCATATTTGGGTCATCTAATGATGACATGTCACAAAGTTTTTCATTAATTATGGAATCAAGGTTTTAAATGTCAATGTTAGGATTGCTAACTTTCTTCTTGGGCATTCAAGTATCTCAATTTGAACATGGACTATTTGTCTCACAAATTAAATATGCTAAAGAGATGTTACAAATATTTCAAATGGACCAATGTAACCCTGTTGGTACACGTATGGAAATTGGGTGTAAATTGGCCAAGATTGATGAACCACCACTTGTTGATCAACATGAATATAGGTCCATGATAGGAAGCTTACTTTATCTTATTGCATCTATGCTTGATTTGATGCAAACTATTTTTTTGGTTTCACACTATTAGCCCGCTCCTAAACAATCTCATCTAAATGTTGTGAAAATAATTTTCAAGTACATTCAAGGTACTTTGGATTTTGGGTTATGGTATCCAAAACATGATGATTTTACTTTAATAGGATATGCTAATGCTGACTAGGGAGGTTGTGTTGATGATCAACAGAGCACTAGTGGTGCAATATTCTTCCCTTGTGATGGTTTGGTTGCATGACACAACAAGAAACAAGAATGTGTCACTTTATTGTCTGTTGAATAGATATTATTGCTGCCACTACATGTCATACTCAAATTATTTGTGTGTATTACCAACTTGCAGATTTGGGCATTTCAATTTCAAAACCTGTGTCTATATTTTGTGACAATACCAGTGCTATTCAAATATTAAAAAAATCACGAACCAATCATATTTCATTAAAGCTTTAATTCTTACATGACCAGGTATCTTCAATTGAAATCAGTCATGTTCATGTCTCTTCACAACCACAAGCCACAGATATATTTACTAAGGCACTACGAAAAGAATAATTTTCTCATTTGTGTGACCGAGTGGGATTTTTAGCTCAATCCTTTCTTACAGAATGATCAACCTTGAGTATGGGGGAACTTCAATAAGGGCTCCTATATAAGCCCTCTTTGTCCTTGATGACAAAATGGGGGAGAAATTGGCTTTTGGTATCAGGTATTTGGCATGAGGTACAGGTATTGGCTTCTGGTATCAGGTATCTTTTTTGCACATTGGCATTATAATTGGTAACATTGACATCTATAACTTTGATATATGTTCATGGTCATTTGTTGAGAAGCTTTCATAGTGTGAAACATTGGTAAAATTGGTTTGAATCTCTTGGAATTTTGATAGGTTTTTTTATAAGAAGATCTCATGGATAAATCTTTTTGGTTTGATCTTTTCTAGCAATTATCTTGTTGAAGTTATAAATTGGCTTCTTGATCCTGACAGGTTAAAGATATACTATCTCAAATACTTGGAATAGTTGGCATGTTGAGCTTTCTATGTTGATCATGTGTAAAGTCCTTATTACTAATCTAATAGTAACATCTATATAAGGACATTGTAATAAGTTTTTATTTGGATTGTAAATGCAGAGATCAGCTCTAATGTTGAAATGAATTAAATTTTGTTGATTCTTTGGTGGCAGTGATTTTTTCCATCAAGGGCATAGGGGGATTTTGATGACTCACATCCCTATTTATCCTTGATGACAAGGTTACATGGTAGTTTGGTTATGGTTGAGTATGTGGCATAAAGAGTTGTTTGACCATGGTAAAAGGAATGGGTTAAAGAATGTATTATGGTTGAGTCACATTTGATTGACGGGCTTCTGAAATTCCAAAATGATTATAAACTATATTCTAGTTTCAACTTTTAGCCATGTGGTAAATGGATTCCAAGCAATTGTTATTGTGGCTTATGGTATTATTTTATAAGGAAATGAGTTTCATTTATCTTCGAACCCTAGCTCTGCTACCGTGAAAATAAAATGGACGAGTCTAGTCAACCATGCTTAACAGGTCTTATTGGGTGTTGATTATTTGGATTAATGAAAAAAAAAGGATTATTTTAAATTGTTCTTCATTACCAGGTATTCCCTCAATGAGTTGTTTGATTAAAGGCTGAAATAAAATGTTAAAGTCTTCTTTTTCAAATATTTATAAAAAAACTTTCTTTGACATGTTCGTTGGAAATAATGAAATGAGGTTTTCTATTTGTTGAGATAAAGAAAGAATTCTTTAGCGGTATATTTTAATGAGAGTGTTTCAATTACTATTGACCATGGGAGTTGGCAGTTTTCAAAACCAGTTATGTTTCTCCTAGGATTTTAGGAAGGTTAAGAAATCTTAACCAAGGTAGTTTTTATGGATTCATTAAATTGTAAAATGAATGACAATTGTGGTCGTGACAATTTAATTCAAGCAAGATTTTTGAATTATTGTTACAAATATGTAATATTCTTTTTGAAAAACCCTTCATGGGTAAAGTGGAAAACAATGGATTAAAATGTAACCACACTTGATTAATGGTTACAGGATACAACTGAAATTCTTCTATATGTATGTATGTTTTTCAACTTAGTTGATGAATATATATAGATGCAGTGGGTTTGAGAAGGAGATCATCTTCTTGGATTGAAATAGAAGAAAAGGTTCTTAAGGTGAAAGAGATATTTGCGAGTTCATTGAAAATCTAAAATATTATAATAAATAGGTCTATGAAAATATAGCTGCAAACTTGTGCAAATAAATCGTTACGAATCTCCTTCTAATATTGTAAAGGTTTAGGGGTTGAAGCTCCTTGTAGCAGGGCTGCTAAATTAGATGTATGGGTTGGTGCTCAGATTAATAAAAGGAATTAAGTGGTTTTCTCCCTATGATGAAATCTAGTTTGATTTTGAGGGTTTCCACTCAACACAAAATGATGTTTTATGGTTGTAGTTCTTTTTAGTTTTAAGCTCTGATACTTTAGTCTTGTTCAATATTTTCATTTTATAGTCTTTGAAATCTCTTGAGTATTCTTATGTCAATTCAACAAAGTGGTTGTTAAACTTAAGTCTGAACTCTTAGTTTTGTATCTTTCAATTCCTACAATATCTGATAAGATTTACTTGGTCATTGATTCCTAGATCTTTTTGAGATTGTAATTATTTTGATTCACCCCCTCCCCATCTAATAGTACTTGTTACTTTCAACACTTTACACACATAACTAATCATATGTAGCAACATCAACTCCTCTCAAATATTCCAAGATCTTCAATTAGAGATCACTCGGTAATATTATAAGAGAGTGTTGGATTTCATTTTCCATCTACATTGCTTCAAACAACTCCTCTTCTGCTTGCGTGTCTTCCTTCATATCCTACTCAATGCTTGACCCATTGGGATTCAAACTTTGGTCACCATATTCCACTAGATTTTCATAGACAATAATTTTAGAGTTATCCATCTCAACATTGTTCTTTAAGATCCCAAATGCATCCATGATCGAGATTCTAATTTGCACCAAAGTATTTTTAACAAGAAGCTGATTCACTATACGAATATATAAATATATATATATATATATATATATATATATATATATATATATATATATATATATATATATATATATATATATATATATATATATATATATATATATATATATATATATATATATATATATATATATATATATATATATATATATATATATATATATATATATATATATATATATATATATATATATATATATATATATATATATATATATATATATATATATATATATATATATATATATATATTACTTGTGTAAAATATATTTTTTATATTTATGTATATTAATTTAAATAAAAAATACTATTTGTCAAGTAAACAAATGAACTTCAATAAGGATATTGAATTTTTTTCAACCTTCTAGCTTTTAATTTGCTATCAGTGTCAATTTACTACTTGAATATTGTTGTGAATGGACTCTTAATGTAGATTATAATCTTCTTCTAGTATATTATGTACTCCATTTTGTATTAAGATTTAAAATGGCCATTCTATGAGAAAGTAGTTCCATTGGTTATGTCAATTGGAATTTATAATTTATATAGAGTTTTAAAAATTAATGGTAAGCAATTATTTTTATTTTCTTTTGAAAGCATATTAAATGAATTGAATATAACATTAGTACATTTTGAAATTTATAATTTATAATTAATATGTAATTTAAAATTTTATTCACATATGTAATTCATGTATTTTCTATTAAGTTTAACATTAGTTTATATATTTTACATAATATATATAAGGAAGCAGAGAGTTATGAAGCTTTAATTTTTATAGTATATAATTTTTCTATCAATTATTAAATTAAAGCCTACAAATTTTTCAGCTTCCTTACATATATTATATAGCATGTAAAGTGCAACACAAAAGAAATAAAAAATTATCTAGTAATATCAAGGCTAATAAATTATTTCTTATTTATTATTTAAATAAAATTTTGAAAAGGGTTCACTATCTAGTATGTTGGTTAATTGGTTGATGTGATCTTGTACCCCCTAATGTTCAAACCTTATCTTGGCCATTCTTATTATGGTGTGTGTTTAGTCAGATAGAAAGTATTTAATAAAAATTATTAAATTTTAAATTGCAATATTTGAATTATAAATCAAATATATTATTTATTTTCTATAGACTATTAAAAACATACGTTATATTTATTAATTTTTAAATAATTTTAGATATAATATCTAATTGAAAATAGCTATGCAATGAAATTTTAAATTGCAATATTTGAATGATAAATCAAACATATTATTTCTTTTTTATAGACTATTAGAAACATATATTATATTTATTAATTTTTCAATAATTTTAAATATAATATCTGATTAAAAATAACTATGCAATATAATATAAATAATTTGACTGCATAAACTTTATATTAATTTATTTAATATAACTTTAATGAATTTAATTTTAAAAATATATCTAATAATTCTTCTCTAATAAATATAATATTAAAAACATAACTTTCACAATTTTGTCAAAAAAAATTTTAGTTATGTCAAATGTTTAATTATTTTAGTTAATTTAAGAAATTAATTAAATTTGGAGTTATGATTCAATTTGGTTTGGGGAGCACATGGTAAGGGTTCAATTGGGTATAATGTCCAATTAGGTTTATGGTTAGGGTTCACTTTGGTTTAGCTATAGGGTTCTACTTGGTTGATTTCTTAGTTAGGTTTAGGGTTGATTTGATGATAGATTCAATCTTCATTATGTAAGGTTAGGGTTCAATTTGGTTCAATGCATAGTTAGGTTTAGGGTTACAATTTAGTTGAGTTTAATATTAGAAATTGGGTTCAATTTTGTTAGGCTTTGTGTTCCATTCAATTTTGTTTTGGTGTTATGGTATAATTGGTTTTTTGATTAGGGTAAAATTTCTTTTTTTGTTGAATTAGTTTTAGGGATATTTTTCAACTTTTTTTACTACAATAGTTAGCATTTGAGATGATTTAGTAATTGGGTTTTTTTTTTAGGTTTAGGATTTAATTTAATTTAATTTTAAATTAGGAGTAGCATTAGGGTTCAATTTAGTTTATTGTTGGGGTCCAACTTGTTTTAATGTTACTATGAGGTTTCAATTTTATTTAGGGGTTAGATTCTATCTGATAAAAGGTTAGAGTTAGGATTTATAAGTTATACGATAAGAGTTTAATTTCGCTCAATGTGAGGGTTAGTATTGCATTTAGAGTTTTCAATTATTCTTTAGTACTTAATTATACTAAATTATGGCTTAATCTTGGCCTAGTGTTGGAGTTACAATATCTATCTATCTATCTGTCTATCTATCTATCTATCCATCCATCCATCCATCCATCCATTTGTCCATCCATTCATCCGTATATCCGTCCATTCACTATGTTGTGTTTCTATTCTATTAATTTTCCTACCAATAATATAAGGAATTTTTTTTTTGTATTTTATGTATAATTAACATAGTAAATCAAAATAAATTATTTAAAATAAAATCTCTCTCTCTCTCTCTCACACACACACACACACACACATCTTTGGGTTTTTTAATGAATTAAGTAACTTGGGGACTTGATATTTCCTTGTATCCTTAACCTTGATGAGATCATCTTATACATTTGATCTACTTACTGTGAGAATGAGTTTGTCTCATATTCCTACTAAAGCGGAGGCTAAATATACGATCCTAAAAATTTATCACCTATTTACCTGGAATCTCTAGGACCTATTAGACCCCACCTTACTGATTTAATTAGAGTGTGATGTGTTTATACTTTATTTCCTTCTCCATTTTTCTAATAATTGATTATCCATCTTTTCAGTTTCTCTTCATTTTTATATAGCAATTTAATTGAAGCCATTTTTAAATGTGCATGTCTGTCTTTGAATGTCATGGTATTACGCAAATATGATAATGAACTTAAATTAGATTAGTGGATGAACTCTAATATTTTCCTAGCGTATATCTTAAGGAAGAGTAACAAAGACAAAACATGCGATTCTTTATTATTTCAGCTCATGCATACTAAATTCTTATGATCAAACATTTTAAACACACCTCCTTTTCACTATAGAATACCACTTTGGGAGGAAAAATAACAACAATATCATGTTCATTTTTAGCTGATAGGCTTTCTCCCGGAGGAACGCCCGTCAATTTTTTCAGACTTTCCGATAGTCTTACACCGATAAACGCAAACGATGTCGAGGAACTGGTTTCTGATAGAAGTACGTGAAGGTGACAGATCACTAAAAAGATGGCTATGCCTGCATTACACCAAATGGCGACATCAATACATCAAAATGCGTCACACATGCGAATAGCTTTTTGGATCCCACCCGCCCAATTTATATATGACCATTCTCTTTACTTCCTCTCATCTTCAATTTTAGCTGTGTTGGTGCACGGTTCGACTCTCGGAAGAACAAGGTAAACACACCATTTTTGCTGAGGAAAGGAATTATTAATGGCCGCTGTTTACAGGTAAGAAGGGACCCTGCATCTAACAATAGCAAATAGGCAAAATGAAGCTTATTTAAGCCTTGCTTTCCATTCAAACTATAATGCAAAAAAAATGGGAATGAAATAATTGGTATCCTTAGTGATCATAGTGATGCTGCTCATGTTTGGAGTAACCATTGTGGTTTCACAGAATCAATGTTATGATGCTCTTATTTGCAGGAGGGATGGTGATTGTAATGGCGGTTACCAATAATACATTCGATTCACATTGAATTTCTGGGTAATAATATTAAAAAAAAATTAACTTGAAATATCAGCTTTGATTTCTATTTTTTAATAAACTTTTTCCCAAATATATTTTTGCTTTGTGACTCACATGATCCTCGTTTCTCTATGTGCAGAAAGGTTCTGGTCATCGGCCCACGGTAAGTTAAAGTTTATGAGAACATTTTTACTGTATGCAAAATGATAGCTTTTCCTATTGTCTTCTCAATTACATTTTATTTTATTTTATTCTAGCATTGAAGAAGCTAAGGTTGAATTCATTTTGTACTTTATAGGCGATCCATTTAAATGGATGCAGTGGAGTGGTAATAGAAGGTTTACAAGTAACAAATAGTCCAAAATTTCATTTCACATTGTCTGGCTGCGAGAACGTCTGATTCTTGGGTGTTGAAATAAGGGCACCAGAAGATAGTCCCAATACTGATGGAATTGAATCTGTGATTGGAATAGGTATTTATGCATACCAACAATTTATTAGACTCCTTCAATCACATTACTGAAATAAAATAATTTTGAAGTTAATTTGTAGGAGATGAGCAATAGGAAATGGAGCTTCCCATATCATGATAAGAAATCTCACATGCGGTCCAGGCCATGGGATAAGGTTCATTTTTTACTAGATGGAAGATATAATTGACTATTCGAATAGATAAATACATATTAAATTAAAAATTTGTCCTGGTATATTGTGAGTTCAAGAAATAAAATTGGTTTGGCTTGCTATTTTTGTCCAGTATTGGAAGCTTGGGGAAGCATCACAGAAAAGCAGAGGTCCACTCTGTGCACGTTGATGGGGCCAAGTTAACAGCAACAAAGAATGGATTAAGAATCAAAACATGGCCGGTAATATTTTCATTTGGTTAAATTGGTATTGAATGATTAAACTTTGTATTTATAGTTGTCATTTAATATATTTAAATTGGTATTTATATACTTAAATTGGTATTGAAAGAATAAACTTTGTTTTTATAGATTTTATGTAACTGTTGTATAGATATTTTATCTTTCATAATGGCTAAATTCATATAACAAGTCCATTGAGAAATGAGGGAAATAGAGAAGCACACTCACAAAGTTCAAATGATTTTATTTTCCTGAAATCTGCTTTTCAAGAAATAATGAAAACAATAACAGAATGGAAAAAATACATATTATTTTGACTCTAGAAATTTACAAATTGCTAAGCAATGCTAAGGTAATGCATCCTTAATCATGTTTCAGATCTTCATTCTTTTCTTCTCACAACAATTGAAGATAAAGGTTATATAAAGTTAAACATTTTGAAGTCCTCAAAGGTTATTTTATTTCTTGTTTTGGGCTCACATTGTAATAGAATTTGAATTTCAAGATTATTATAATTGCATTCAGTGTCCTTTTGGCTGGAGCTCCTCTGAATGACCAGCACAATGAAGATGAAGCCTTTTTTCCTACCTATTGTTATGTGGTGAAGACTGAGATTTTTGCAGGAGGAGCAGTGTTGTCTTTGGTCACTGGAGTACTTGACATTATCTACTATACAATTGACATTATCTAATATACAATTGCATCTGCTGTTAAGAATTCAGTTGCCTGGATGCATGAGAACCAAGATGTTTCAATGACACAATCACAATTTGGAACATCAAATGCCCAACCTATTTTTGTGCCTGAAAATGCATACAACCAATATTATAAGAATCCCCAATACATGATGGATGGCTCACAGCAGATCACAAAAGGAATTAAGTTGTATTTCACTATTCCAATTTTGTATTGATTACAAACAAAGACTATGTTTGGTTTATCTATGTTTGAATTGAGAAGTATTTCTACTAAATCAATAAAAGTTTTTTATTATAATAAATACTAAAAAGCCTCAATATAAAGTACTTAATATCATATATTAATTTTTTGTTGATTTTGTAATATTATTTAAAATAATCCAAGCTCACTATCTTCAAAACCGGAAGTATGAAGCAGTTATAAATAGATGAAATATGGATAAATCTATGGACATGCTAATATTCATGCATAGAAGTGGATTGCTTGTTGACTGTGTGGAAGAACTAGATGCACACCTGTAAGGGAGCATCATTTGCTATATATTTGATAATATTATGTTCTAAGACATAAGGACAGTTTAAATATAAAATTATAGAGTTAGGGTAAAACTATAGAGTTAGGGTTAGGGTTCAATAAGAATCAAATTTTAAGTGGGTGGTTTTATATTTTTCATACAAAGATTATCATTTTATATACAAAGATTAGCAAGACAAATTATTTCTTTGCATTAAATCTATTTCTTTCAAAAGAGAGATGGAGAGGAAGAGATTTAGAGATATAGAGAAGATGGAGAGAAAGAGATAGAGATGATGAGATAGATTCAATTTTTAATTGTTTCATTCAAAAAGTTACGTCGTGCATTGCATATAGGAAATAATAGTTGTTGGTGTCCAAAATGACGCTTATGCTCTAATAGGTTGCCAATGTACCCTCAAATAGATTTTAGGAATGGTTAGCTCCAAAATGTTATGAGGTCTTAGGGTAACTAGACCAATTATAGGGACACGACTGCCTTCTTCTGCTTCTGGCTCTGCAAAACCAAGGCCGGTGCACCTAACCTAGTATAGAATATACTTCATACACCAAGAACTAGGTTTGAAAAATAGATAATAGGATAGTAAGAAAGTACTAAATGTTAACTGCACACTCATTGACTCTCCATTACTATGGGTAGGAACCTTACACAACCAAATGCTAAAAACTTAAGGAATGGTTCTTAATTTATGTTTTTAAATCATAACAACAACAATCAGTATCTATTGATAAAGAGATAATCATTTAGGCCAGTGCCTCATCCATTGGGCAAGATCTCCTAGAACATGAATGCTACACACACCAGACAATAGCTGAGATTCCAAGCCATAAACACACCTACAATCTCCTTTACTACTTATGAGATATCCTTACATAGACAATAAGATAGATCTATGTCCCATCTAAAGCATCATTTCATCTCATTCTAGATTGGAACTCAAGAGTGGATACATATACATAAAACAATATGCAGAGGACTAAAAAGTTCAGAATCTATCTAAGTTGACACAAAGGAGAGATAAGAGTCATGTACTTGTATTAAGTATGAAGAATCGTTAAGTGTAAACAATCAATCCAGAGGAGTCAAGCTTGAACATTATAGCTTAGACCTTCAACTTTTTCTCTATCATCAAAAAATATCAAAATAGGTCATTACAATTTAGAATGAGAAGAGGACTCACAACCCAAAAGTTCGAATACCTAACTCCCAATAATCAGACAATGATCACAAAAATCCCTTTATACCAGGGTTACAATGAAAGCACAATGATCATTTCAAATTCAAAAACACCTAACCCTACCGAGGAGTTAACACAGACAAGACAAGGACCAAGCCGCAACATGCAAGCGCCACCAAACTAGTCAAATCTGACCACTAAAGCATTCAATTTTGGTAGGTCGCAGGAAATCCTCCACAAAAAACCCTGCAATCATATGTGAAATCGAGCGCCAACGGCTAGCCAACAAATTTCAAAACACCACCGTAGATCTCTTCCTCTTCCCGGCAAATCAAGCGGCCTAGATTTAGTCCATAATAGTCACTGGCCCCTTTAAAAAGTCTTCAGCCACCTTTAACTCCGCATCTGCGACATCCAGAGGTTAGTCGCATGATCGCATAGCCCGAAGATGGGCTATGCAAACATGTGACAACCTGCAAACACTACCTCCACAAATGCACAACCGCTGCCGCTACCAACACAAGACGTTAGTCGCATGATCGCATAGCCAGGAAACGGGCTATGCGAACATGTGACTAACCGCCAGCAATCACCACCACTACTGCCAAACCTCAGACCCCACCTGGGCCCACCTGATGCCACATGTCATCACGCCATTCATGATTTATGCCCAGTCACCAACACTGGACCCACGCTCTGCAAGCCTTACCTTTTGGGAAGATTGGACGGTGGTCGCATGATCATAAAGGGAAGGAATATTCCTCATGATCATGCGGCAACCATAGATGTCCCCTGCATTGTCATTCCACCTAAGAAATACCGGGCCCACCATTTTGTCATCACGCGACTATAGTAAACTTAACCACTAGCCAAGTCACTAAAAAGAAAACTAACCACCAGAATGTGAATAGCACAAAAAACTGGGACCACGTGGACAGGTGGCAGGTAGTCGCATGATCGCATTTTAGAAAAGTCTGACATGCGACCATGCGATAGCAAATCTGAACACACATCTCCGCCTCCCCTCTAAACCTCTAGGGCCCACTGACGAACTGCCACCTCAACATCCTCGGACACATGTCAACTAGTCGCATGATCGCATAGCTAGGAACTGGGCTATGTGATCATGTGATAGCCAACCAAAGGCTGCCACATCACTGCCTCTGGGACCACAGTACTTCCACCAACAGGCCCCACGTGCAAGGAAAGCACCGGTCGCATGGTCGCATGTCAAAAATTTTTGACATGCAATCATGCGACAACCAATCAATTTAAAGCCCTTGAAGACCCGAGCCCACCATCCGATTGTAGCTACACAAATAGGAAACACCATCAAATAGGGTAGAAGTGCGAGGTCGAAAACACACAGGGTTTTCGATGAAAAAGGATCGAAAACACACAAGGTTTTCAACAAAAAGATCAAAAACACACTAGGTTATCGACAGACCGAAAGGTAGCAGGGAAGCCGAAAACATCACGGGTTTTCAAAAACACTGTGGGTTTTCGATATTGTGGCAGATTTTGAAAACATTTCTTGCAGACCTTGAAACTTGAATAACTTTCTGGATTTTGCAATTTGGGAGATGCGGTCTGGATTGAAGCAAGGTGACAACATAGAAGAACATAGGGCAAGAGCGCACACCATGAAACACTAAGGATTCTCATCGCAAGTCAAGACTGTGATTGCAAGCATGACAGGACAGCATAACAAAGACTGCAGAGAATAGGCCATTTTCATAAGATTTTTGCAATGACTGAAAAATGGACTAACAATGGCTCTAGTTGGGGACATGTATCTCTTGCAGATATAATGAGAAAACATAATCTACTGGAAGAGCAGACCACAAAATTTCAGACCAAAAACAACCCTAAGAGACCTAGGGAAGAATCCTAACTACTGCTCATGGAAAAAGATACTTCAAGAGAAGTAAAACTTTAGGAATTGTCCATGAACAGGCAATTCCAAAGTGCCACTAGTTAGATCTTTCAGAATATATGAATCAACTCCCCATTTACTTTCAATGAGATAAGGACCTAACCAGATAGGGTCAAATTTACCATGCCTTCCCTTATCCTCTAATCTGGCGTTCCACATTAGAACAAGATCACCAGCCCCAAAACTCCTTTGAGTGGCTCTTTTATCAAATAAGCTCTTACACTTTGCCTAAAGTGTTTCATTTCTTTCATGTGCATCTCTTCTTACCTCCTCCAACTGAATTAACTCATCCATCCTTAGTCTCATTTCATCATCTAAGTCTTCATCATATGCCTGGATGAAATTACACATTTGCAATAGATTGCTATGAGGTAACCTAGCTCCAATCCCATAGACTAGGTCAAATGGGGCACAACCTATGGCCTTCTTGATAGTTACTCTGCCAGCCCACAATGCCCACCATAACTTTGAGTCCCAAGCTTTCTTATTTATGTCCAACACCCTCTTGAGAATCTTAATCAAGCTTTTATTAGTGGATTCAGCCTGGCCATTTCCCTGTGGGTGATATGGGGAAGAAAATGAAATGTGTATCCCATAATTCTTACAAAAATCATCAAACTCCTGAGATCTAAAAAACATTGCATTGTCTACCACTATTATTTCTGGACATCCAAACCTAGTGAGAATGTTCTGCATCATGAAATCAATAACAACTTTACTAGTGGCCCTCCTAGTGGGAATAGCTTCAACCCATTTAGTGAAATAGTCTGTTGCCACTAATATGTAGGAATGTCCACCACTAGACTTGTTTGGAATCTCACCAAAATCAATACCCCACTGCTAGAAAGGGGCCTGAACTGAGACTGGTTTGAGTGGTAAATTTCCACCAAATTTCATCTTACCTGCAAACCTCTGGCATGCATCACACTTCCTTACAAACTGATGTGTGTCTTTAAAAATTGTAGGCCACCAAAATCTAGATCTAAGGATTTTGTGGGCTGTGGTCTTTGCCATATAGTTTCCTCCACATACACCTTGATGCATTTCCTCTAGTAGAGTCTTAGATCTTTCATGATCAACACATTTTAGCAATACTCCTTCACTGCTTCTCCACCACAACTCACCATGTATAATGGTATACCTTGTTGACTGTAACTTGACAGTCCTCCTCTTACTCTCATTCATGTTAGGGGGAAGGACCAACTTCTGCAAGTAATTGATGACATCTTCATACCAATCACAATAATCCATATCACAAATATATGGCCTTTCTTCTTCCTCTAACAAATTCACATGATTTGCAATCAAATTATTCTGTGCCATCAACTTTGCAAGACCAAGGCCTCTTACCAATTTTGTAATCTGAATATCTATATTGAATTCTTAGATCCTATTGATCCATCTACATCTTTTACCTGAGACCTCTTGTTGCACTAGAATATCCTTGACATCAGCATTAGGAACATAAGCAACCACCTTAGCTCCTACAAGATAACATCTGAAAGCCTTGACTGCTTTGACTAGGGCATAAGCCTATTTCTCAGTGATATCATACTTTAGTTCTACTGCATGTAAAGACTTGCTAAAAAATGATATGGGTTGCTCATATCCATCTGAGTTCTTTTGTAATAAAACTGCTGCAACCGTATGATAAGAAGCAAAAGAGAAAATCTACATGGGCTTACCATAATCAGGGGTCCTCAAAATAGGGGCATCTTTAATGGCCTGTTTGATACTTTTGAAAGATTTATCTGCTTCTTCATTCCACTCTACCTTTGCATCTTTTTTCAACATCCTAGAGATAGGAATACAAATTTCTGCAAAATTTGTAACAAATCTTCTTAGAAAATTCACTTGCCCAAAGAAAGACTGTACTCCTTTAACATTCCTTGGTGGTGAAAGCTTGTCTATTGCCATAACTCTTTCAGGATCAATTCTCACTCCATCCTTGGACACAATGTGTCCTAAGAGCTTGCCTTCCACAACACTAAAAGAACATTTCTTTGGATTCAAAGAAATTCCGTATTCCAGAGCTCTAATAAAAATCTTTTCAATATGCTCACAATGCTAATCCTCCTTCTCTGAATATGCTATGAGATCATCCTGATACACTACTAGGAACTTGTTTATGAAATCTGTGAAGGCCACATCCATAGCTCTTTGAAAGGTAGCTCCTACATTTGTCAAGCCAAAAGGCATCCTAACATACACATAGGTCCCCCAAGGAGTTGTGAATGCAGTCTTGAATTATTCTGACTCCTTGACCATGACCTAATTATATCCAAAGAAGTCATCCATCATTGACATCAACTCTGATCCAGTGACTCTTTGCAGCATGTTTTTCATATTAGGGAGACCATAGTTGTCTTTCAAAGAATTGACATTCAAATTTCTAAAATCAACACACAACCTAATGTCACCATTCTTTTTTCTAACTGGAACCAAGTTTGACACCCAAGTAGAATGTCTGACAGGCTTGATAATGCCAGCATCCATCATCTTTTTAAGTTCATCTTGCATTTTTGGTGCCAAAGTAGGGTTCACAGGCCTTAATTTCTGCCTAAAAGGTTTAGTTCCTTCCTTTAATGGTATCTCATGTTGGAAGAGATCTTCTCTATAAGATTTCAAATCTTCATAAGACCATGCAAAGACATATCTAAATTTTTTGAGAAGATTAATCAGATTTCTTCTAGTTCTTTGAGATAAGCATTTACCTATGTAAATGTTCCTTGGTTCTTGGCTTGTCCCTAGATTTACTTCCTCCAAATCACTTACCTTGTCAGCAAGTCTGGCTACACAAGCCCTCTCTTTATTATCAAATGCTCTCTCAAGAGAAACCAATCCCCTTGGGATCCTATTTGACTTCAATTGCAGTACTTCCTTCCCAAGGACACTCTCTTTTCCATCTTTGTTGTCTACATAGGTGCTGAAATCCATTTCCTTACCATCAAAGTGAGACTCACACTACAAGAACCTCAATATATCCTGATCATCTAGAAAATACCTGCCAATTCTCAACATTATCTGGGATAGAAGGCCTAGACTTACACTCAATTCTGGATATCCCTGCAAAGGTAACATCCTCTGGCCTTAAGGCTATGTTTGCTAGTAAATCTGCCATCCTGTTTTGGCTTCTATCCACCCAATCAATACCAAAGGCACTGAAACATTCATTTTCATCCCATACAGCATTCCTATATTATTTCAGCCTTTGGTTCTTAGATGCATACTTTGATCTAATCTGAGAAACTATTAACTCAAAATCACCAATCACCCTAAGATGTTTGATCCCATGTTTTGATGCTTGTCTCAAACCAATCAATAGGGCCTCATATTCTACAACATTGTTTGTACAAGGAAACAAGAGAGTGAAAGAAAACTTAAAAGTCTTACCACTTGGGGACACCAATAACACTCCTGCTCCAGCACCTTCTCTAGAACTTTCTCCATCAAAATATAATGTCCACAAGACACTACCCTCTGCCATGTTACTCTCATCATCAGCCAAAAGGATAGGCCTAACCTTCTCCTGCATCTCATTCCTCTGGACTTGGAATGAGCCAATGTCAGTGTCAACAAAACAATTCATGCTATCCTTTTCATTTTCCTCGATCATATGTGGGGTCCTGGCTTCCCTTGACACCTTCACACTCACTCCTTCAATGTCAAAAGTGGCAAAGGACAAGTCACATTGAATACTTCCTCCCATGGAGGCACTCCACTTTCTAGATAACAACATTCCATATTGAGGAGGAATGTCAACTACAAGAACACTCATAGTCAACTGTTTGTTAGGAAATGCAGCTAGTTTATAAGGCAAAGCCTTGATGGTACCAATAACTGGCACTTTTCTTGAGTCCATAGCTTGGCATCTCCCGTGAGGTGTATCAACATTTAGTCCTAATGATTTCATGATCTCTGCAGGCATGACAGTGTTTGATGCTCCAGAATCAATCATGCAGTTCTTCAACATTTTACCATTAATAACAAGAGACAAGAAAAAAGGATCAACTATCCCTACTACATTGTTTACAATATTTGTATCCAAGAAGATTTGAGGGATCTTAGAAACAATTTCTTCACTCTTACTATTGGATGTTTTTTCCAAGGAAGCCACATGTTTTTCATTTCTACTCACCTCTTGGATTCCTGCAGAAGAAACACCATTTACCCAATTCAAGGTGTTGACCTTGTGTTCTTCTATTCTCATCATTTCCAATAGTGGAACCTTGACAGTGATCTATGAAAGCAATTTGGACATATCAATTGGAACATACTTTTGGTTATTCATGTCTTCCTCAAAGACAGTGACAACTTTATCCTTTGTGAAACCAGATTTGTCTTTGAGAGGAGAATCCTCTCCCTTTTGAGGAATGGGAACAACTACCTCTATTGTCTTTACTTTATTCTTAGGTGATGCAATAGGTACAACTTTCCTTTTTACCTTCACTTGGTTAGTATCATCGGCACCCCTGCCCTTTTTTCCATGCTATTGTGTACCATTTTCTATCTTCTTGATAAACATACTTCCTGGCTTACCAGTTGCATTTCCAACTAACCTATTTCTCAAGTTATAACTGCTTCTAGCTTGAGTGACCATGTCTGCAGTGATTTGAGCAATTTCTTCATCCGATGGTCTTCTTAAAGAAACTTGCTCCTCACCCCTCACAATACCACATCCAACATCATCAAACTCTCCATCCTCTTCATCAGAATTAGTCTCATCCTCTACATGTGAAGAAGTCATTCCACAACCACTCTTGTCATATTGCTCCTCTTGTTCTTGATTCTCTTGTATGTTTAAAGCAATGACACAATGCTTAGGGTCATGAGGAGACTGACAAGCAGGACACCATGGGATATCTTCAGTCATATTTATTGAATTTCTATGCAAGGGATCAGGGATCCTTCCATCAGGCCTTTCTTGCTTGGTTGAGAAAATGGGCTTGCCATCTTTCTACTGAGTGTTGTAAGGGTAATTTTGCATTCTTGGCTGTCTACTAAAATTGTTTGGAGCTAACCTCTCCATAGTCACAGCTTTATTGTTTCCCTTTTCACCAGGCTTTAAACCTTCCAAAGCCTTTAAAATTTGTTTTAGATTGTCATCCTCTTTGGATTTAGAATCAGCAGACCTTCCCATTTCTTTCTTACTCTGCATTTGAGGCCTGCAATCATCTCTTCTTCCTATCTTTCCTAATATTCTTCTATTGCTCTCTATGTTGCTGCCCAATTTGTAAGCTTCCCCAAGATTTCTAGGGTTCTTGTCCCTCAAGAGGTAACCCATTTTTGCACCAAAGGCATTCAAGTATGTCACAAGACATACCTTGTCATCTAGGCTGATAACCTGCAAGAGCCTATGCATAGCCTTTTGGAATCTTATATTAAATTCAAGGACCTCTTCATTCAGATTCTTCTTTATGTTATTGAATTCATTCAGGATAAAATCCTCATTAGTCTTATCACCATAGTGTTCATTGAAACAGTTTTTAAATTCATTTTATGATCCTATACTAGCATGGGGTAACCCTCTAAACCAATCCCTAGCATCTTCAATCAGGGATTATACAAATAGCTTCATTATAACATCATCAGGTTCTATATTATAATCATCTATTACATCTATGAAATTTTTTAGATGTTCTTCACATGTGATGACATTATTTCCAGTAAATTTAAGAAGCTTCTTTCTAATTTCATCAGGGATTGCATTAGGATAACCAGGAATACCAAAGAAGACAAGTTGTTTGTACCTTTCATGAATAGGAGCTCCATGCAGTGGATCCATTCCTTGAGATGTAGATGTCCTTGTGTTTGAACTATCAAGAACTCTAGCAGCACCCGGTACACCATTTGCTTGAGCTGTATTGTTACCATGATTTCCACCTTGTCCCAAAAAGGAACAACAATATTTGAAGGTCTTGAAGCATGCTTGAGAAAATCTATCTTCTTTTTTATTTCTGCAGCAGAAGCCTCCAACTCTGCTTTCTCTAGTTCTTTATCCAATATTTCTTTCTTCCTTCTAGCTATCTCCAAATCTGAATCTAATCTCGATCCTGGATCTGATGTCCCATCCACAATAACTTGTTCACTGATTTAAATCCCAATAGCCTTCTGTTTGCCTTTATCTCTTTGTCTGGTTTCTTCACATATTTTTTGAACATTAGGCTATTCGTTTACTCTTTCAGACTCTGGGACAAAATTAATTACCTCCAAATCTAGTAACTGCCTCTTTAGCTGATCAGCCCTTATCATGGCTTGTCTTATTTTATCTTCTTTGTCATTTTCTCTTTGTTTCCTAATGGCAAGCTATTCTTGAACTCTTCTTTCTAGTTCATAGACCTCCTCAAAGATCTCTTCTGATTCGGGGAGTGTGGTCTCTGACTCATCATCTCCCACTTGAAACTCTTCCTCATACTAGTTCAATCCCAAGTCAATAGCCTCTTCATATTCTGAGTTATTTTCTTCTTGACTAGGCCTGGCTTGGGTTTCTAGTCTGGTATCTTTCTTGTTTCTCCAAGTGTGAGAAACACCTCTTCTCTTCTTTCATCCCCTTGTTTGACTAGGCCTAGAAGTGCCTGGAATGCATTCTTCCATTATATCTTCAAGATGCTTCTTTCTTCGAGACTTGGTACCTCTATAACTCATCCTGCAAAATAAATAATGACTAGCACTACTTCAGAGATGTTTGAGCCGCCACCCAAGTGTATTGGGAATATCACAATATAGTTTCTTCACTCTAGAAATATTTCAATGAGTTAGAGAGACAAGGGACAAGAACAACCCTGTTTCTTCCATTGATGACCTACTGGTTAGGATGAACATGTATAACACTTCTCCAGCAGAGTCATCATCTTGTTGGTGTCCAAAATGACACTTATGCTCTAATAGGCTACCAATGTACCCTCAGATGGATTTTAAGAATGGTTAGCTCCAAAATGTTATGAGGTCTTAGGGTAACTGGACCAACTATAGGGACAAGACTGCCCTTTTCTGCTTCTAGCTCTACAAAACCAAGGTGGGTGCACCTAACCTAGTATAGAATATACTTCATACACGAAGAACTACGTTTGAAAAATAGATAATAGGATAGTAAGAAAGTACTAAATGTTAACCACACACTCATTGACTCTCTATTACTATGGGTAGGAACCTTACACAACCAAATGTTGAAAACTAAAGGAATGGTTCTTAATTTATGTTTTTAAATCATAACATCAACAATCAGTATTTGTTGATAAAAAGATAATCATTTAGGCCAGTGCCTCATCCATTGGGCAAGATCTCCTAGAACATGAATGCTACACACACCAGACAATAGCTGAGATTCCAAGCCATAAACACACTTACAATCCCCCTTACTACTTATGAGATATCCTTACATAGACAACAAGATAGATCTATGTCCCATCTAAAACATCATTTCATCTAATCCTGGATTAGAACTCAAGAGTGGATACATATACATAAAACAATATGCAGAGGACTAGAAAGTTCAGAATCTATCTAAGTTGACACAAAGGAGAGATAAGAGTCATGTACTTGTATTAAGTATGAAGAATCGTTAAGTGTAAACAATCAATCCAGAGGAGTCAAGCTTGCAAATTATAGCTTAGACCTGCAAATTTTTCTCTATCATCAAAAAATACCAAAACAGGTCATTACAATTTAGACTGAGAAGATGACTCACAACCCAAAAGTTTGAATACCTAACTCCCAATAATCAAAAAATGATCACAAAAATCCCTTTATACCAGGGGTACAATGCAAGCACAATGATCATTTCAAATTCAAAAACACCTAACCCCACCAAGGAGTTAACACAGACAAGACAGGGACCAAGCCGCAGCATGCAAGCGCTACCAAACCAGTCAAATCTGGCCACTAAAGCATTCAATTTTGGTAGGTCGCGAGAAATCCTCCTCAAAAAACCCTGCAATCATATGTGAAATCGGGCACCAACGACTAACTGACAAATTTCAAAACACCACCGTAGATCTCTTCCTCTTCCCGACAAATCAAGCGGCCTGCATTTAGTCCACAACAGTCACAGGCCCCTTTGAAAAGTCTTCGGCCACCTTTAACTCCGCTTTCACGATGTCCGGCGATTAGTCGCATGATCGCATAACCCGGAGATGGGCTATGTGAACATGCGACAACCTGCAAACACTACCTCCGCAAATGCACAACCACCGCCGCTGCCAACACAAGACGTTAGTCGCATGATCGCATAGCCAGGAAATGGGCTATGCGAACATACGACTAACCGCCAGCAATCACCACCACTACCGCCAAACCTCAGACCCCACCTAGGCCCGCCCGATGCCACATCTCATCACGCCATTCATGATTTACGCCCAGTCACCAACACTAGACCCACGCTCTGTAAGCCTTACCTTTTGGGAAGATCGGACGATGGTCGCATGATCGCAAAGGGGAGGAATATTCCTCATGATCATGTGGCAACCGTAGATGTCCCCTGCATTGTCATTCCACCTACGAAATACTGGGCCCACCATTCCGCGATCACGTGACTACAACAAACTTAACTGCCAGCCAAGTCGCTGAAATGAAAACTAACCGCCAGAATTCAAACAGCACAAAGAACTGGGACCACGCAGATAGGTGGTAGGTGGTCGCATGATCGCATGTCAGAAAAGTCTAACATGCGGCCATGCGACAGCCAATCAGAACACACATCTCCGCCTCCCCTCTGAACCTCTCGGGCCCACTGACGAACTGCCACCTCAACATCCTCGGACACATGTCAACCAGTTGCATGATCGCATAGGCAGGAACTGGGCTATGCGATCATGCGACAGCCAACCAAAGGCTGCCACATCACCACCTCCGAGACCACAGTACTTCCACCAATGGGCCCAACGCGCAAGGAAGGCACCGGTCGCATGGTCGCATGTCAGAAATTCCTGACATGTGATCATGCGACAACCAATCAATTTAAAGCCCTTGAAGACCCGGGCCCACCATCTGATCGCAGCTGCGCAGATAGGAAACATCATCAAATAGGGCAGAAGTGCGAGGTCGAAAACACACAGGGTTTTTGACGAAAGAGGATCGAAAACACACAAGGTTTTTAGCAAAAAGACGAAAAACACACTGGGTTATCGACAAACCGAAAGGTAGTAGGGAAGCTGAAAATATCATGGGTTTTCAAAAACACTGTGGGTTTTCGACACTGTGGCAGATTTTAAAAACATTTCCTGCAGACCTTGAAACTCGAATAACTTTCTGAATTTTGCGATTTGGGAGATGCGGTCTGGACTAAAGCAAGGTGACAACATGGAAGAACATAGGGCAGGAGCGCACACCATGAAACACTAAAGATTCTCATCGCAAGTCAAGACTATGATTGTAGGCACGACAGGATAGTATAACAAAGACTGCAGAGAATAGGCCATTTTTATAAGATTTTTGCAATGACTGAAAAATGGACTAACAATAGTTACAATAATATAAGAAATGATAGGTTAAGAGAGGGGGGAGAGGAAAAGCTAGGTTAAGAGAGGGGGAGAGTGAGTAAAATGAATAATAGAGTGAGTAAAATGAATAATAGAAAGATGGAAGAGAGATGGAGAAGTGAAAAGATCAATAAAGATAGAAATGAGGAGGAAAAAATAGGGAGAGAGAGAGTCAATTTGAGATTACTCCTTTCACAAAGATAGATTATTCATTTCATAATGTAATATATATATAACACTATCGGTGTAACCCTTGCACCCTTCAAAGATGCAAGTGCTAGTTAAACAGTAATTTTAGCATATCAATTATTGATTTTGAATGCAAATAGAAACTAATTATTATGACTTGTAGCATAGATGGAAAACTTTCTTCATCTAACATCAATACTAGTAATTGAGTTTTGGTTGTAAACACGCAGCATACACGCCTCTTTTTCAGCAGTTTTGACTATATTTTTCAATGCCGGAAACTAACATTATTCTTTTATTTCCAACAACACAGGGAAAGATATCTAAGGCAGTCTTTTCTGTTGTCCAATTTCCATTTTCAAATTCTTTCTTAGGCACTGTTATTGACACTTTTTTTTTTTCTCGCATGGGACATGTGCCACATTTTAGATTGCATTCATCAAGTCTTTTGTAAAATTAATTAATATGTTGCCATTTTGATCTCCATGGAGCCTCTAATTTATGACAAAACAATGCATGCCTTGAAATCTGATGAAAAGTTACATATAGGCCAACACTCGTCTTTAGCTGAGTTAAAGTCAACGAAGCCTTCCCAAGCTTCTTCACAGAGTTGATGAGGGAATCAATATCAGGCGTGGTGAGTGAGGGCATTGTTTTCACGAGTCCCACTTCAAGTTTGGCCAGATTATGCTACAGTATGCTCCTACAGACTTTTAAGCTCTGTCACTTGCAACTATTGTTGCAAACCATTGAACACGAATTATTGTTGCAAGCAAACTAGTATGGTCGGGTGTATAATCTGCCGAACACCTGTAATTATTCTTTTATTTCCATTGACGGGTTTGTTTTTCACCGGCAATCGACAGTTGACGGAAAGTAATCTTTTGGTTATAGCGCAGATGCAATGAAGTTTTCACATCCCATAGAAAGTTGTACGCTTCATCAATTCAACAAAGATAGCCTCACGAGAATTAGAGGAGAACACGACAAGTACTATACACAGTGCATCTATTGGTAGGCATACAATTGCATTAATGCCATTAACAGTGGGCCGTGGACAGCAGGAAAAAATGCACGGTTGAGATGGTTTGAATCGTCGTGCAAGGCTAAAGGATCATTTTCGACCGCAGATTGTCCAGATAAGATTGTTCATTTGAAATATAAAACGCCTTCAGCGTAATAACATTTGACTAATAGATTTACAAACAAAAAAGTGGCGGTCAACGATGTGTTGAAGAGTCAATTGAAATACAATTCTATAGATTTCAACAAGTCTATTCGGCATCGTACTCTTACTTTGATATTGGAAACGTGGCTCGCACTTAGCAAATTCATTAATTAATGTCATGCCAAACTAATACCAATAAGAAGCTGACTTTTCGTTACAACAACTCCGGGATAAATTAAACCATCCGCTGTATTCCATTATTTTCTTTGGGTGCGTTTGGTACACAGGTATCCAAGCACTTGCTCCATGAGTTAGATAGTGGAATTGAAAAAATAGAGAAGTGAAAGTAACATCTACCTAAGATATCTTCTGTACATGAAATCTCCTCGCTAATGAAGTTGCGTGTAAAACTTTCTTTATATTCGACTATAAAATCCCATCGATAGGTAGTTGAAAAGCTACCCACTAGTTTGCTTAGATTTTTCTCCTCAGAGAAATTGCTCAGTTTGCAACAATGAGATTCTCTTACTCATTTCTTTCATGCATCCATTTGGTGTTATGTTCAACTGTTGCATATGGCCAGCTTAGCTCAACATACTACAGTACGTCGTGTCCATATCTGTTGTCGATTGTTCGATCTGCAGTGAAACAGGCTATCGCCAACGAGAGACGGATGGGGGCGTCGCTTTTGCGTCTTCACTTCCATGACTGTTTCGTTAACGTAAGGTTTTCCATATATATTGCTATGAAACGTTACATTTGGCTTTTCCATATATATTGCTAAATAAGAGATGAATTTTGCAGGGCTGCGATGGCTCTATTCTATTGGACGATTCGTCAACTTTAACAGGAGAAAAAACTGCGGTGCCCAATGCTAATTCAGCCAGAGGATTCGATGTGATAGACACCATTAAGACCAACGTGGAAGCAATTTGCAAGGGTGTTGTGTCTTGCGCTGACGTTTTGGCCATTGCTGCTCGCGATTCAGTCGTCGAAGTAATTCCCAATTCTTCGCACAAAATAGTTGAACTTGTATAGTTTTCTATGGTTTGTTATACTAATTAATTGTTTTAACTTGTAGCTTGGAGGGCCAACATGGACAGTCCAGCTGGGTAGAAGAGACTCCACAACCGCAAGCCTTAGCGGTGCAAATACCAATATTCCTGCTCCCACATCAAACCTCAGCGCACTCATCTCATCTTTTAGTGCACAGGGTCTTTCTACAAAGGATATGATTGTGTTATCTGGTAATTTTTTTATTCAATCTAGTAATTGATGTATCATAGTTATCACCTATAAACAATAGTACCTCACCTTTTTTCTTAAATATTTTCAGGTGCTCATACTATTGGTCAAGCTCGTTGCACTAATTTCAGAGATCACATCTACAATGAATCTAACATAGACACTTCGTTTACTACTTATCTGAAATCAAATTGCCCAAGCAGCAGTGGGGACGATAACCTTTCACCTTTAGAAGTTACTACTCCTACAACATTCGACAACTACTATTACAAAAATCTGCTAAGTAAGAGAGGACTCTTACACTCAGATCAGGAGCTTTATAATGGAGGTTCTGCTGATTCTCAGGTGATTACCTACAGCACCTATCAGTACACCTTCTTCACCGACTTTGCATCAGCCATGGTAAAAGTGGGAAACATCAGTCCTCTAACAGGCACTAATGGAGAGATCCGAAATAATTGCAGGAAACCCAATTAGATTTGGTAATCTTTACGATTTGACTGTAATAAGGAATCAATTGAGATCGTTGCCAGTCAAAAGTCAGACTGGTATTACTTCACAGTTGTTAACCAGACATAGTTTATGTACGCAGTTTAGAGTTGTAAAATTTAAAAAGAAATAAAGCTAAAGTCGTTTCTAATATGACAGGTTGCTAGCCAAAATCTCCCGCAAGTTTGAAATAATATGCACTTGAATTGTTCTTCTCATGGCCGCATTTGTTTTATATGTATTTTGTTGCGACACTGCCTAATGCTCTACTTCTGGATTTCTTTCGTTCCAAGTACACCTTTAAAAACCTAGTCGAATTCTTTGAACCGAAACAAACCAACGAGACGATTCAATTTTGTTCTCTTTATTCTCTCCCTTCAGAAAATAATTGTGCATATATTTTTCTTGGGTAACTCCAATATTGGCCGACTATTGACCTTAAAATGGTTTTCTTCCCCCTGTTTCATTCCGAAAGTGATTTTTATTATGTAAATGCTCTTGTGCTCTCTTTCCAAAAGCGTTGAATTTTGATTTTGATTTTGTTATGGGAGAGGGTTTAAATAACTCTCCCATTTCATTATACTTTAAAACTAATTGTCTTTAAGATTTTAAATTTATGTGTAAAAAGTAATTGTTTCTCGATTTTAAAAATGTTGGTAAAAATGGATCATAAATTATAAGATATGAGAAAACTTATTTTTCATTTTTATTTTTTAATTTCTTAAAAAATATTTATATTTTAAAACTTAATATAGTTTTGAGATTATTTATTTATATTATAACTGGCTCAGAATTTTTAGTGTTATAAAAGAGGATTTCTTTTCTAGATTTTAAAAAAAAATGTATACTCATTTTATTAATTATAAAACTAGAGTATATTTTGTATCTGGTTCAGGCGAGCATACTAAAAGGAAAGAACCGGGTGAAGAAAACCTTTGGTTGTAGCTCCTTATGCAAAACCTAAGGACCTAACACACTTATACAATAACATGAAAAATTGCCATATCCTAGTACAGTACAAATATTAGACCCAAACCAAAACCCAAATAGAAAGACACAAATGTGGATTTCAAGCATGCAAGCCAGTGCAATTAACAAAAATCTTAATTGATCTGAAAGCTATTACATAAGAGACACCCAAAATTACATCTCATTACATGATAGCAATATCCCGAAGAATTCCATTTAGAAGAAGAAGAAGTAGGAAGGTGTGCTTTAGTTTGCAAATTGTCCACCAAAATGTACTTGAATATGTAAGTTGTCGACCAAATGTCCTAAGAACAACCTTGTATAGCATTCTTCACTAGAGCAAGCACATCTCAAAAGAAGTGGTTAGCCATAAAACGTAAGTAAGACACCAAAAAGATAGAAAGAATATGGAGAGGGAGACCATGTCCATTAAATAAATCTTGATATAGCCAAGGCTAAGAGACTATATGATCAAGAAGTATACAATGATGAGATTCAACACCCAACATTCTCATGAATGAAATGCATCCCGAATCAAACATCAAATCAATGAATCAACAAGTATAGTAATAGTCATTAAGATGACCACTCCAATGCCAACCTCAAAAATAGATCCACAGGTAACCCAATTTGCTGAGTTAATTTCACTACCAATCAACAGGGTCATCCCATCTCATAAACTCACCTAATTTAAGTCAACATGGCAAGCTTGTTGTTCTTAAACAAGACAGGGATATGGGTTCTTCCACTACTACAAAAACTAACATTGCCCTTCTAGGAAAAGGTAGAAATACCACTAATAGTTCATTAAACATTTATTTCCCCATGAAATTCAAGTAAAATATACAAAATTGAGATCCATTAAACACAATGTGACTTTGAGCCCAAATAAATCAACCCAAAAGAAGAGATATTTTTTCCATTATAACTTCACAAGAATACAGAAATAGAATTCTCAATGTCACAACTTGACCATGAGTGGGCCTCTCTATTTTATAAGAGAAATTATAAGTTAGCAAGTAAAATGACTCTTAATGCAGGGATTCCCAGTATTCTTCCTAGCTCTAACATTTTTGACTTTGACTTTGATCCTTATGGGTACTCCATGAATCTAATTGAAAGGGATGTTGTTTCAACAGTTCACATAACTCGCAAAGTTGGGTTTAGTTTTTTAGAATATTATATTTATAAAATAAATATATTCTATATATAGTTTATAAGGATTTGATTTACAATATTTAAATTATATTAAATGAAACTAAAAATAATAAATTAAACTATTTCATTACAAGCATTACACAAAATATATTTCTGTCTATTTAAAAAGAAACTCAATTATATGTATTCTTTATAACTTTAATTTAATATATATATTTTTAAACTCATTCTATAAAAATCATTATTTTTTATTTAATCATTTTCATATAGATACAAAATTATTCAATAAATTTTACTCATAAATATGTTTTTTTCATTTATGTTTTTTTTAAACAATGTTGATTTTGACTCTAATGTTTATATTTGTACACAATATTATAATTATTAATAGATATTTTGTTAAGGATAGCTATAATCACTATTATATAAATATAATTAAAAATAATATAAGCTTAATTTAGTAATTAACAACTAATTTTATTTAATATTGAAAATAGTTTATCAACTAAAAATACATCAGCTAAAGTGAAACCACAAAAAGGAGATTAAAGTATCAGCACCCTAGATTTAGTGTTATTATCGACCATACATCCTCCATGGAGGCTTTACTTGTGTATATGGTTTACATTACAAACTATAATAAAATTCAACTATTTACAATTTAAACAAAAATAGATAGAAGGTATTTTGTCTATTGTGTAAACATTGATTTTAGTTATCATCCCATCCATCATTGTTGCTAGCTTTGTACTCTGTATTGTCCCAATCATTGTTGTTGGCTTTGTATTCTATGATGTCTGAACCATCATTGACGTTATCATTTATGTAACTATTCCCATTTCCCTCTTCAACATTTCTGGTACTATTATTTTCTTGCTCATCTTTTGACTAGAGAATTTTGGTATCTTGGTTCATTTTATCCATGCCCTCATCTGTATCCTTATCTTGGTTGCTTTCTAGGTATGTTGACGTTTTAATGTCCTTTTTGAACAAAATTATAGCTCCTTCCTCGACCAAAGATAAGAATATTTCCCTTGGCATTTCTATGGTGGTTGTGACCTGTGACACAATGTAAAAATGTGTGAGTTTATAATTAAAATCAGTAAGGTCCAATTTCTTATTTTGGAAAATCTCCTCATTTCTCTTCTTCCAGATGGTCCATAAAATTTCAATTGTTAGAGAAAACAATAGTTTATTCATCTTAAGTTGAATTCTTCCACAAAACCAGCAAGGATATCAAGCCATGACAAACCATCCTTATAATTCCAAGTAATAGGTTGACCCAAAAAAATAGACCAAATTTTACTAGCAAATTTACATTAAACAAATGATGATCATAAAATTCTAGACAGTTACAAATAGTGGACAAAATAGTTTGTTTACCACAAGTAGAGAGAAAGGAACGAACAACAAGTTTTCTTAAAAGTAAAATCCATCTAAAACAAACTTTCTTAGGCTGAACATGCGAATACCAAAATAAATCAAACATAAAGTGCCATGTAGAGATTGGCTAGTTAAAGCCCCATATTTGTTTAATTTTAATAATAATACCCACATTCACCTTAATGATTTTATATATTTTCTGCTAGAGAAGTCACCTAAGGTTTTACCATCATGTCACTTCACCTGTTGGAGAACCTGACAAGAGTTCAAAATTTTACCAGGGAAAAAATTGCCCATAGCTTTGGAGATGAGAGTATATGTTTTCTTTTGAGATTTTGGAATATTATATTTATCACTGATATCATCCCAAGAACCCAATCACTTATCAATCATAATATCTTTGATAAGTGAAATGCCTTTATTATGCCATTTTTTTTGCAGAACAACATTGAGTCAGAGGAAGAGGTTTACCCTTAAGATATATGCCCCACCAAATAGACCTGTCTAAGAAAGAAAATGAGGGGTTCTTACCAACATCATTCCTTGAGAATATTAGGGGTATGGCCTAACACCATGCCCTATAAGTCATAGAAAAAACATTGGAACCAAATACTTTAATATCAAAATCCCCCAACACAATGTATAATAATGATACATTTATTCAATGTTTACCCTATTTTATAACTAAGCTAACCACATTATTTCTGATAAGTACCTTCCATGGATAATTTCCATTTAGTACTTTGAGGATCCATTTGGATGCTAGGGAAATCCCTTTTATCTTCAAGTCTCTTAGTCCAAGTCCCCCCATCATTTTTGGAGCACAACACCACTCCAACTTGACACAGTATCTCTTTTTATTACCAAGGTATTATAGCCACAAAACTCCCTAAGGATCCTTTCCAATTTATTAGAGTGATTATTAGATAAACTCTAAGAGGATTCATAATATACAACCATCAAAAACTTTAGTGGTGATTAGTCACCATTTGGCAAATGTCGCATGTCAGCATCCCTCAATTTGGTGAATATATCACATATGGGATTGACCCTATCACCTTGAGTTTATTAAAATTGGGTCCAATGCCTGGGTCCATCGCCCATCGGTTTATTTAATTTTGTCCATTTCTTTCACATTATCACCAATGGAATATAATTTTTGGGCATGATATATTTTAAACATTCGCTTATAATTTCAAAGTAGCCCCAAATGGATAGCCTATATTCACCAACAGTTATATATATATATATATATATATATATATATATATATATATATATATATATATATATATATATATATATATATATATATATATATATATATATATATATATATATATATATATATATATATATATATATATATATATATATATATATATATATATATATATATATATATATATATATATATATATATATATATATAGGTGGCCCCAACTTCGCCAGCCATTTTACGGATGTGTGTCTGAAACTGATGGATTTTTGCCAACTTTATTAATCATACCAAGATATTGGACGACCCATAATTGCCTAGGAAATAACACAAGATGTGTTATAATTACGCAGGCTTCACCACATATTTGGACACCGACCTAATACCTCCCGCCCAATTTGCCAAAAAATATTAGTATAAGTACATTCATAGATCAATGTTATTATACACAATTTGGATCGGTTCAATTCGATTGATAGTGAAGTTCAGACTGTTGAGTCTTGACTACTTTGGTGAGTTGCGACTACAATTGAATTTGAGGCAAAGGTAAGTGATTATTATTCTGCGACTATGTAGACATTGTATATTATAGTTCTATTGTCATTTGTCACTTCTTCAACAAGTAAACATTTTTTTTTCACTCATAGGCTGGTAGCCTTTATTTCATTGAAGAATCGAGATGTCGAACAAGAATAAGGGTAAGGCTCTAGCATATGGAGAAATCCAAGAGAGGCCAGCAAAATGCAGAACCTTATCATTGTACTTTGGTCATGTTGTTGGAAATGTTTCTGGCCAAAATCGAGAAGCTACTTCATCATAAGAAGATTTTCAAGATTCACAACCTGAACCTACATGACATATTGAAGAATTCAGTGAACCTGATATCTCAGATCATGATGAACTTGAAGAATATGTTTCGTTAAATACCCAGAGTAGCCATAATGATATAATCGACTTGGATGAGACTAAGAATGTTAGAGAAGATGATGGTTCAATGAAGAAGAAAAGAAAATACAAATCAGATAATGATAGGTTGTGGGATCTTTCGAGGAATTTTCAAGTAGAATGGGTGTTAAAGTATCCATTCATTGAACACGTGGATAATCCAATTGAAGGGGAGCCTCCAGTAGAATGCAGATGTAAGATTTGCAGCTAGATAAATAAGAAGGAAAAGAGGTTGCAGCTAAAAATTGACACCATAGAGAAGCATATGGGTAAAGTTTACAAAAAGAAAACCATAGATGGAGTTCAAAAATTAGTGATAAAATGGAAAACAAAGGAGGAATCTCAGCATGTTAGGAATGCATAATTATATGAATTTCAACATAATATAAAGATGAATCCTGATGAAGTCAAAGGCTCTATTGAAGCTTGTTTTGGAAAAGCATTGGAAGTAGAACTAATGGGAAAAGCTGTTTAGTTAAGAGCTATGTTTAATATTTTGAGCAGAGGGCATCCTATGACAGACTACCCATCATTGAGTGCTTTATTACACTTTCTAAAAGTTCATAACTATCCTAACAGTCACTGGTCAGTCAACAGTGGATGGGAATGGGCAAGTTGTCTTGCCGAGGTTGAAAATGAGGATCTGAAGGCAAAAATTAAAGAGTCAAGTTTTATTGCATTGTCTTTAGACGAGGTTACAGCAGTAGACAATACTTCCTAGGTGTGCATGCATGTTTATACTGTACAAAATTTTGTTCATCAACCTCATCTAGTAACTGTTGCTAAAATGAAGGATAATGCGATAGCAAAAAATTTATTTGAACTAGTAAAGAGTTCTCTAATTGAATATGGAGGTATAAATGGCATGACGATTTCCCAAAAGATGGTGTGTGTTGGAGCAAATGAATGGAGCTTCAGTAATGCAAGGTCATAGGGGCAGTCTTTGCACAAAGATACATTCTTCTTGTGCACCCTACATTACTCCCATTCACTGCATGGCCCACATAATGAATCTAGCTTTTGGAGTTGTCAGCAAGCATGCTCCAGTACAAAAAATTGAAGTTTTAATCAAAGAGGTCTACCAATACTTTTGTCGAAGTCCAAAATGATGGAGGGAATTTCAACACTTCACTGAAGGACTAACCGACGGGAACAAGCTTCTTAAGGATAATGATACTAGATAGATCTCTTTGGATGGACCATCACATCGAGTTTTTTCAGAATATCAATCGTTTCTTGGTCTAATTAACTCAAGTCGTGATGAAGCAGGGCAAACAAAATTTCCTATGCTATTGGAAATGTTAAGTAATGTAGAGATACTCTTAACATTACCAGGTCTTCTCCCCATGCTTGAGGAAATGAGAAATTTAATGAAAAAGGCCCAAAAAAGAGCTATGTATATTGTAGAATATGTTGCGCTATGTAAATTGATATGCGTGACACTCAATAATCTCTATCGATCTTGTGTCTATGATGTAAAATTTGCCACCTGGCTAAAAATCATAGATTTGGACAATCCTGATAACTTTTTAAAAATCAGTGCAAATGGGGAGTTATGTGCAGAAGTTTGTGGAGTTGAGCTACCAATGCACTACTTTGCTAGGATCGAGTCCGAGGAACTAGGAAAGAACCCGGGGAGGTGAGTATCAAATATTAAAAGGGAAGACTTTACTAAGATCGTTGAGTCTGTAATAACTTCTATGAAGCATATTGCCTTTGATCTTTCTGCATAGATTAGAGCAAGATTCCCTCCAGTCAAACTAATTGAATCCATAGCTATTGTGTTTCCTCGATATTGGAGTCTGAACAGTCCAAAATATTTTAAAACCAAGCTACTAACTTTGATAGATCATTTCTACAAAACCAAAGACTTAAATGGAGTAACTCTAAATGGAATTTTAGATGCAAGTCGTTTGAGAGAGAAATTAGGTCATTTTTCAATAACAATGAGGGAACACTATAATATTATGTAGAACCCTCACGGAGATGGATCGATATCAAGGCTTTGGAAAAATCTAGCTGAGAGTGAAATGTTGATTGATTCAATATCAGAATATTTCAAGCTTGTTGATTTATGTTTGACCATGATATTGGGCTCGGTGGAGGATGAGAGAGTTTTTAGTGCTTTGGGATTCCTAATGTCAAAGCTAAGAAACAAACTAGATAAGAATTTGGAAAATTGCTTGAGGCTCTATACATCCAAGTATGAAGTCAATACTTTTCCTTACAAAAGGCCATTAAAATTGTGGAGGAAGAAATGTCAGAGAAGAGGGTTGGGAAACATTTAAAACCAAAGTGGGAATGGGAATGCCAATGATGTTATTGAATCATGTACTAGTACTAGTACTGCTAGTGGTGAACATCAGTTAAGCAGAGGTATGCAGAGTGAAGAAAACATATTGAAGAACCAAGGAAGCTATGAAGTTGATGGTGATGGATCTGGCGATCTTAATAATGATATGATGTGGCAGCTTGAAGTTGAACCATTGTAGAAGTAGTGGATCCTACGTATTTATTAAAAAAATTTCCTGAAGTCTACTATCAGTTTCTATATCTCATCATCAATCATGCATAATAGCATATTCCAATGTCAAAAACATGAATGTGGTTGATAATGTCATCAAGGTTCAAGATTCAATTCCACAATTAATAATTGTTTTCATTTGCATTATTCATCTCATATGGTAAAATTCTTGTAGATTTTTCATTATTTTTTTTGACAACATAGCAATTCATATGTTACAATTCTTAGAGTTAGAAATACTAACTCTCATTAATTTAATTACAAATATGATACAATGTAACAATTCATTCATTAATACTAGTAAGAACACAACTCTGTGATTCTGTTTACAAAAGTCAATGACTCACTACCCATTGGCAATTTGGCACATTGCCCAATTTCAATTTCATTACCCTAAGCCAATGACCCTAAATTCCCTTTTATAGAAACAAGGGAGAAACAATAGCTTTAGGTCAATTTGCCTAATGTGAAGTCTCAAAATCTAAATCAGTAAGACAACTACAAGTCTACAACATCTCTACAACTTTAATTGTACATTTCTATATTTGATAGGCCGGTTTAGTAAATTAGCATTGGCAATAGCATCTGCAAGACTGCAACGTTGATCATGTTCAAAAACAAAGTTCAAACTTGTTACTTTAAACTCAATTCTAGACTCTAGTATTTGGATAATATCAAAGATATATACTAAATATATAGAGATGATTGAAATTGAAAGTACTTTCACATACTATGATTGATGAGATCAAGATGATTCTGTCAGTTTCTTTAGTATGCTCCATTCTTCGTCAGTTGGAAGGGAAAAATTTGTGATGTTATAGTAAATGACCTACAACCTCGTTAGCCATCCATACTTGGAAGAGTGAGTTGAAAGCAATGTTCCTTCCATTATTGCATTCAAATTTGTGAATTTTTTGATGCACTTTGCAATGCCTTCATGAGTTATGTCCTGAGGAAGGTTGCCCAAATCAGATGTCATTGTGTCCTTCAACTTTTTTTGTAAGCTTCTCTTCCAATGAAATTCATTGATGAGTAATCGGGACTAGGACTCACCAAACCAAGAGATATCAATTTGGTTGTTTTACTATTCATCTTGGTGAGCTTTGGCTCGAATAAGGCAAGAGTTTGTTCTACTTCTATTAGTTTCTAACATTTTTAAAAGACAAAGGTCACCTTTACTATTGCACCAACACAGTCCTAAATTGCCTTGCTTTCCAAATGCCTGTCATAGGTTTTGTTGATTTCTTGCATAATCTACTTTGCAGTTTTATGTCTCTGACAAAAAATTTTGTTCTTCTCAATGTGCTCTTTCAGCTTCCCAAAAACATATGTAAGAGTTTCATTCAGTTCAAACCAATCACACAACCTATCACTAGACATCTTTATTTTCCCCTAGAATAATTCTTTTATTTTCTTGACTGTATTATTTACATGGTCATTCAAGCTATTCTCATAATTTTTAATTTTATTATTTGCCTTCTTTAGGTCTTCTCTCATTTCTGAGAACTCGTGTTCACTATGTTGTTTTATTTTCTTCTTCTCACTATTTTGCTTCCTCTTCCCATTATTTTGTTTTTACCTTCTCATTCTCCAATTCTTTATTTAAGTTATTGTTTTCCTGTCCTGCATTGTCCAAGTTTTTGTATAAACTTAATGAAGAGGCTTTTTCATCCTGAAGTTTTTTTTCGCTCTGTTCCAATTTTTCCCTTAGAGTTTTCAGTTCTACATCCATATGTTCTTGTTGTCAAATTCCTTCTTTAGAGGATGAAATTTTTATCCTTCTCTCTAATTCTTTGCACCCATTTTCTACTGCTTTCTCATTTGCCTTTACATTTTCCAGGTCAGCCTTCAACTTATCTATTGTGTCCTGAAGCTTTCCTTTCTCTCTCTCCAACTTCATCACTAAACTATAGACCACTTGGTTGGTCATTTTCGACACATTTATCTTGTCCACATTTATAATTTTGGATAAATCCATTTGGAGGGTGCTAACTTGAAATTGAGATGGATCTAACTGACTCTCTGGTGGATTGTTATCTCTAGCTGGGGGCATAACAACCATGAATTCCATCATATCTTTATTTGGGTCATATGTGGGAAATAACCTGTAGGATGCAGGTTCTGCATCACGAGCTACAACAACTACTTCCATCTTCATTGTCTTACTATTTTGTCTATTCCTATTTTTTGATTGTTCATAGTTAGTTACAAAATCATTGTAATGAAAATCAGGGTTTTGTGACACAATTAAATGTTTGAATGGTGAAATAGCACTTGCACTGATGTATGATCTTCCACCTATGTTTCCTGTGGTTCTGCTAATTCCACCATCAGGATTAGTAACACCCTAACCCATTACAAGTGTAGTTTTTGGACTGTTCTGAGGGTTTTGTCCTGAAGGTTGGGCAATTGTTGGACTCACAGTCACCATTGGCATTGTTGTACTAATACTTGTCATAACCTTTTGCTTCTTTACACTACCTTGATCTCTGGGATTCATTATTTTCATGTCTATCTATAATGTCCTTTTTGAACCACTGGTTGTAGTTGTACCCATGATATCCACAGCTGTGGGAGTGGCAATTGATTTAGATTGAATCTGAGTGCTTGGAATAGGTGGAACTGTATTTGAAGCTCGAACAAATGGAATTGACTGAGTTAATGAATGTAATTATTGAACTCTAAACCCAAGGCTTGGTTTCTCACCATGTTTTGGTGGAGCTGCTAGGTCAGGTGTAGACCAAACCCCTTGTCCATTGGGACCCAGACCACCAAAACCTGGGTAGCCCATTTTTTCTACAATATCTACCCCTTTGGTATATTGAAGTTTTGTGGACGCATCAACTCCTCTACTAATTGAATATACTATATTAGATGTGGGATTCAAAGAATCTTGGTCATGGTCATCATCATCACCATGATATGCTTTAGCTAGATGCTCCTTATTCCATAATTCGCTAAACATTGTATCCTCTTCCACCTCATAAAGATTTGTAGAGGTCTTTGGCTCACCAAGATTCTTCCTCATTTCCCAAAAATAATTTTTTTTGGTTCGAGTCCAATTATCATCCATACATTCATCCATTAGCTCTTTTGGAATAGATTTTTTAGATGGTTGAGCAGCTATCTGGTAGAAATTGGATGATGTCATGGCCTGCACTTTTCCTTTCTATTTGTGCAATGCCATTATTTGTGATGAAAATTCCTGTATTAACATATTATTTTCAGTAGCATATTTCTCCATCTCTTTTTTGACCTCATCCTAGGACTCCATGTTTTTAATTTTTTCATTCAATGGCATACTTTCATGTTGACATTTGCTTGCAGAGTTCCCATTCTCTCTAAGCTTTGTTCCAATTATGTTGAGTCGATCATACTACTAGTGACTATCAACATCAAAGTGAAAAATTGAAAAAAGGGCTTCAGCCACTTTGAATCCTCTTCTCTCAAATGTGAACCCTCCAAAGGAGAAAGGCAAGGAAGGAAATATCATTTTCTTTTGCTGACCATTAAAGAGTACCTATATGCTCTCCATCTTCCATACATATTCCAATGCAAATACCCTCTCTATTACATGTATTGGAAGTTTGTAGGGTTCTACGACTGAACTGTAAAACCTTAACACAATGTACTCTTCCATTAAGTACCAGTCATCCAATTGCATTTGACTTCTGAGTTGAATGCAATTTCTACAAGTAACAGGAAATCTAGGCATTGAAGTGCCTATAATTTTATGGTACATTGGTGCCAAAAAGAGGTCTACAAAATTTTTGTAGTTCCTTCTGTTATCAATCATCCTTATCTAAGGTGTCCACTCATAGATTGGATTTTGGCCTTAACTGCAAAGCTTGTTTGTCAGAAATATTGCACAATGCTTTTCTAAGAGAAGGTAGCACAAGTAGGCTGTGAATCTAAATGTCTTCTGTGAACCTCTTTGAATCATTAGTAATTGATCTTGCATGCAATGAAGAATGTGCTCAATAAAACAATATTTTACTGGTTCTTTTTCAAAATGAATATGAAAAAGCATTTCAAGAATGTTGGCATCCACTTATTTGTTACTATCCAATCCCAAACAAAATGCTAGCAAGGAAATATTGTCTTGTGCCCATGGCACAAAAATTTCATAATCATAAGGAGGCTTATGATCTGGACTCAGAATAGAACCGCTTGTTATTCCTATGATATAAGAATCTATCTGTGTTGCATCTAATTTTTCATAATCCTCTGCCAGCTTTCCCAGGTCAATGTGCACATTTGAGTTTTGTTGTTCAAACCCTAGGTTCGACAGACTAGCAAATTCACTCTCGATTATAGACAAAATTTCCTCCTGAGTATTTTTATTCACAATTGCTTTTCTATTTTCATCATAATTTTTAGCACAAGCCATGACAATTTTTGGGCAAGGGAATACTTTAGGTAATGCCATGTGTGCCGACCCAGCAACCCACGGTCCAATTTTATTTGCCATTGCATTTACAATGGGGTTAAATGAATAAAATTTTGAACCCTTATTTGGATCGTTCCACTTTTTTTCAAGTGAAAATCTAATTTCCATTATTCCCTTATTTCCATGAATAATAGGATCATAAATATCATGGAATAAATCAATGAAACCTAGTTTTTTAAGCAAATTGTGGAATTCTATCATCTGACTTGGTCGTTTACTCATAGTCTTATTCTTTATATTTGTTTTTCCCATTGCGGTAAGTTGGTAACCAGTATCACTATTTAGTCGTAGGAAAATTCAAATACTTATACATGACTACAAGCCTACAATTTATAGGGGTAATTCCAAATTAAACCCTAACGGGCTAATTTTTCTTATATAATATAAATAGTAAAGTTGTAAATCAAGAGATTTGAAAAATTTAAAATGAGGGACATAGGTGTTCAGGATTTTAGTAGTTACCCGTTACCCTTAGTTTCAATTTTTACAGACTATGACTGGGAAGAGAGCTGAGAGACTTTATTGCTTTCCTCGAACCTCAATCCTCAACCTAGAAATTTAGAATCTGTAACCCCTTTCTAAATCTACAGACTACTTGTACTTATAAATGAAAAATTAGATTAGAAACTAGAAAGTGAAACTTAAAGTGCCAAAATTGTACAATCTACAGTCATCACACTTGTCACTGACTATGTGAGTGGAGAGTGGACACGCATCATGAATCCAGAATGGGTTTGCAAAAATGGGTTTTCTTTTCCCTTTTAGCCTGAAATACAACTTCGTTCATTGATCTACAATCATCCAATAGTCATAATGTCCGTGTTAGTCACTATCTGGTGTGGTGGCCCAGTGGGTCCCATTAACTCACCTAGTCACCTGACGGTTGACTCACCTCATGAGTCAGAAATGTCATGTCATCATCAAATGACATTGTTGGTAGACCGTGCGAGACTATGAGTGGAACGTGTTACGTGTTTAGTGAAATGTGTCATGATTCTGTAACAAGTTTGAAAAGATGGGGTTTCTTTTTCCTTTCGGCCTGAAATAAAAATTTGGTTGTTGGTCTACAATCACCCAATCCACATGATGTCATTGTTAGTCACTATCTTGGGAGTGCATTGAATGGTGTGGTGGCCCCATGGGTCCCATTAACTCACCTAGTCAGGATGACTCACCTCACGAGTCAGACATGTCACATCATCATCAAATTGAAATGACATTGTTGGTAGACTGTGCGAGACTATGAGTGGAACATGTTTAGTGACACATGTCATGATTCCAAAATAGATTTGAAAAGATGGGGTTGTTTTTCCCTTTCATCCTGAAGTCCATTGTACATCGTCGATCTGTGCTCATCCAATGATAGTCATTTGCAACGGACATTGCTAATTGAATAGTAACAATTCAAAATGCACTATTTTTTTAATAATATTACTTAAGTTAGTGTTTATTGATTATGAGATTTCTCATTTCTGTGGTCGCCGACTCGCTATGTCTCCCAAACATGAGTTAAAGTAATATTTTTTATTGACTATATAGTATACTTAATGTTAAAATGATATTTTTTATTGATTATAACTTTAACGTTGATATTTATAATCACATATAATTCTCATACATTATAATTAGAAAACCATAAACTCTTTCTCAAACCTTATTAATTCATTTGTCTTTCAAAATTTTGTAAATCTTTCATATTAACTATAACTGTCTACATTGTACAACTGTGATACATTTTAAATATTTAGATTTAAAAATGGAAATACCATCAGCATCATTTGAACATTTCCTTATTTCTACTGAAACATACTTACAAGTTACATCATACATGTCAAATACACATATAAAGAAACTAACTAAAATATTGCAATCACAGTGACAGAGAAGTCTAAAAACCATTTTTTGTACCCATAAAACACAAATTGAAATGAGCTAAAGCTTGCAAAATTTTCATTGTACTTTTTCATAAAATTATAATTGCATTGTCCACTTTCAGTACAATACTACAAAGATAAACCTACTATAAAAAGAAAAACCCATAAACAAGCTATGTTTTTATAAAGAAAAAGACTAGTAGTCCACTAGTGATTTTTCCCTTCGGCTCCATCTAAGTAGAATTATGCAGAGAGGATTAATTGTGAGAATTCATCGAACCACCAATATTGCCCTGCCTGAGCCTCCTCTTCATCTAGCATAAACCACTTACGAAGAAAATCCTTAACAATCAGTGCCCATTTCCTATGGCGCTTCAACTGCCTAGCAGTTAGGCCCAATAGAAAAGGTTGCATGGCCACATTCTAACCTGGGAGGAGAAGCTTGGGTATTTCACTTGCCCAAGGGATCCCCACCCCTATTTCTATGAACACAACAACATTAACTTTTTCCCCTAGGTATTCTTCCTTAAAAACCCTCCTCAAAAGCATTAACATGTCCACCTTCTCTCCTTTGAGGTTGAGAAGAGATACCAAAAAATGGGATGTAATGTTCGTGTTGACCCGGTGCCTATCTTCATTGTTCAGAAACTCTCTACCCATCACCATTTTCATAGCCTCTATTACAAAAGGTCCACCCTCCTTACAAATAGATTCTAAGGTTTCATCTAAAAAGGAACCTAGAAAGGCCTTCTGGGCCTCCTCAGATGTGCATCTAAGCCTAATTGGATTGTCCATCTAAAACAGTAAAACTTCAAAAAACTTAAAAAAAAATTATTTGTAGAGTGCAAACTGCAGACCCTAAACAAAAAAATTATCTAGCAAAGATGAATCGATGAATAATGAAGCTAGATCATCTATAAATTGCCCTAGAATCCTTGATCGTTACATAGAAATAAATTATTCTTTCTTTAATGGTATTAAATCCATTGTCCTTAATATGCCTCTAAATCTTTCATGTAAATCTTTCCCCTAAATGCATGCGTGTGAGAAATTAAAATTTTGTCCTTAATCTTTCATATATGGCAGTAAATATTTCCCATAAATGCAAAACTGTCAGAAATCAGTTATATCATCTATACAAATTTGGAAGTGGTGCATGATAGTTAAAGAATGTCGCTTGTCACTAACAAGGCATTTATTTCTTACTAAGTTAAGAGGTTACAAGTTGCACTATAGGACCGTGATTATATGGATACCAACATGTGTACATTGTAGTCTACAGACAAGTTGACAACCCTAATTTGATATGTGTCAACATTCCGGTGACTTCCTGGACAACTTTGTTTCCTTCAAGAAATCGGGCCTGAAATTAAATTTCAGCCATTGATCTTGGATCATCAGACGGTCTCAAATAATACATTTAACATTATAAAATAATGTATGTATGTTAGGTTAGGTTACGTGTCTGTGTTATGTCCCATCTTTTGGAAATCGCCAATAAAATATATTTTTTTCCCATAATTAACAAATGATTAGCCAATAAAATAAATAAATTTTTAAATGGTACATAAAATTTGCCAATACAATTATTTTTTTCCCCTTCAAAAGAATATCATTCGCCTCATATATTATAATTTTTTACTTCAAAAGAAAATTATTTGCCTCATATATTATAATTTTTTACTTCAAAAGAAAATTATTCGCCAGCAATTTATGAAATTTTCATTCGGTGGGGAAAAAATCGCCAATACAAATTATGAAAAATCATGGATTTGAAAAAAAAATCGCCTGCATTAAACAAATTCTCCCCTAAAATAATGTATGATTCGCCAGGATTTTACACTTTTTTCTAAAAGGGGGTTTCTTAAAGTTATCCCTATATACAACATGTGAGAAGAGAACTTTTTGAACCACTTGAGCCTTTCCTGTAAGAGATAACATATGGGTTTTCCATTTAATATGTTGATTCTCAATTTTAATGTATATCCAAGCCCACATATATTTAATAGAAGGGTTTATAAAAAATGGAATTCCTATATACCTTAAAATAGTAGAGGGACCATATCATTTCAATTCTCTCCCTCTAAGCTAGTTAGGAGGAGAATCTGACCATCCTAGTAGTGTAGATTTATAGGGAGCAATTTTTTCTCTTGATGCTCGATAGAATAATTTTGGCATCCTAAGAACATTATCAAAATTATCTTCATCCAATTCCATAAATAAGATAGTGTCATCAAAAAATTGTTGTATCATGAGTTCATCCTTATTAAGCAATGTGATACCTTTAATAGGTGGGCCTAACTCATTGGCTTTTAAAATATATGAATGAGCATCGAAAGCCACAATAAATAAAGTAAGTGCTATGGGGAATCTATTCCTAATGGACTTTCCAAGTGGGATAGGTTCTAAATATTCACCATTAACTTCAATCACATTTGAGAAATCTTTAAATAGAATATTGACCCATTTGCATAGATACTTTGGAAACCCAACTGTTTCTAGCCTTTTAAGCACAAATTTTGATTCATTTCTGTCATAGGCCTTTTCAATGTCAAGAAAAATCATAGCTACATTTTGATCCTCCATTTTTGCCCAATGCATAGCCTCCCAACTTGTAATAAGATTATCCAATATGTATCTTCCTCTGATAAAACCTATTTGAGTAACTGATACAATATCATTAAGCATGTCTCTAATTCTTCTGGCCAAGATCTTTGCAATTATCTTATAAGATATATTTAATAGTGTGATAGGTCTCCATTTTATTACTTGGGATCTATCACCATCCTTGGGGAGTAGTTTGATCACTCCTATGTTAATATTCTCTCCCAGTGTTCCCAATTCAAAGGCCTCATTATACAAATCTAACAACTCACATGTAATCCATTCTTTATTCTTTTTTATAAAATTATGCTAGTAATCCATTAATGCCTAGTGATTTTCCATTTTCTAATGTCCTAATAGATTCATCTATTTCATTCAATTCAATCTTTTTATTTAGGATTTTGGCTTGTGATTTGGTCACCTTTTTGGGAATTAGTTTAATACAATGATTCATGGCTTCTTGGTTCTCTATTCCATGTTCTCAGGAAAATAGTTTTCTATAGCAGTTAACAAATGCTTGAACATAATCTATTTATTATTGCTAGAGAAACTATTATCTACCTGAATACCACTGGTCTCTTCTCTACTATGTTTGGCTCTTATGAGGTTAAAGAAGTACTTAGACCCTTTATCCCCCTCTTTGAGCCACCTAGCTTTAGCTATGATCTTTTGACCCCAAATTTTATAATTATGGATTCTCCTTAATTTTTTTTTTATCTTAATGAGATCTTGTTCCAGTTATAGATCAATACCTTTGTCCTAAACAACTTATTCTACTTCATTGAGTTTCCTTTGATAAAAATTCTCCTCTTGTTTCTTGTTCATGGATCCTTTAGTTCCTATGATTTGAAACATCTTCCTCCACACTTGTACCATCTGATCCCACTTGACAATAGTAGAATTTTCAAACATACAATATTTAAATAGCATAGTAATAGTTTGGATAGCCCCAATATATATTCATCATGGAACAGTGAAGTGGTTAGCTTAAACATATTGTTCCTTCTAAGGCTTTTGGGAAGGGTGGTGAGGTGTTTAGGTACAATGCAAGCATAAATAGGAGAATGATCTGAAATACTAGTATGGGATACATTGATGGGGGATTGGTCTAGATTGTGTGAGAACCCAAGCATGGTAGCATTAACATATATTCTATCCAATCTATAGTATATTCTATTCTTCCTAGCTTGATTGTTACACTGAGCATACCAAATATTGTCATACTCATTTGTCATCCTATCTAGTGGGTTAGTGATATTAAACCTCCTTTTTAATTTGGCCTAGAAAAATATTCATTTCCCTTCCATTCATGTCTACCACCCCTAGATTTATCCTGACCACTCTTGGTCATATTAAAATCTCCAATAAATGTCCACTTTTCATTAGGAAGGGTATTAGAGAGCCACTCCCATAGACTGGCCCTATCTCCATAGTCATTAGGGGCATACATGTCACAAAATCCTATCATTTTCAATCATTGAATTTAAAAAGAATCCATAAGTCTCTTTGAAATGGAGATACACCATTATCTATTATCTTATCAACCAAATTTAACTCAACAAGATTAGCCACACCTACTTTACCTCTATAATGCCTAAAGTATATGCATGTGGCCTTGTCCCATACAAACTTAAGTGTGTTATAGGCATGATAACAAGTGACCTTAATTTCTTGTAAGTTGATAATATCCTTCTTCTGCACTTTATTGCACCACCTTCTAACAATATACTTCCTATCTATCATTTCCAAACCTCTAATATTCCAATTGTTTATATTCGTAATCATAATTGATTTGATGTGTAGTTTGGATTTTTACACCTGGTCTAGTAAAACATTCTAGAAGCTCATTTATTTTAATTTTGTTTTTTCTCTCATCATTTTTGACACTATTAATCCTCTCATATGTTTTCATCTAGTTTTTCTTCTTGCTAACAACTTCTATGAATTCACCCTCTTCCACTTCTTGGTCAATCTTCTCCAAATGACTCATTTGGGTCTCTTTATTGGGATCTTTTGGAGGGGATCTAGAGAGTATGTTGTCAAAGAAGATGGGAATCTTCTCAATGGAATGTTTTTTGGGCTCCCTCATATTTTTATCTTTATCCTTAATTTTAATTAGAGCTATTTGTTAAGCATTAGGCTTAGAGGCATTGTCCTCATTAAATTTCTCTCTAGCTATTGGAAGATATTGTGGTTGACAAGCGAATGGGTTATGGTCTCTTCTGTTATTAGCCTACTTTTCTTGTTTCACTTTGACTTCCTCCTCAAAAAGAGGATTAGTAAGGGAGAAAAACTTATGTAGGTGACCATCAAGGGTCTCACTTGGGACCTCTATACTACTATTTCTTTCATTAGTTTTATCTTCTTGACCAACATTGTTAATAATTGTATGTCTAGTATTCCTATCATTACAATTATCAATTTTCTCATTACCATTGTTACATTTACGGAGCTATTTGTCTAGATTCCTTTCATTACATTTATCATTTTGACTCCCATTACTATTATTTTTGTCCCCTTCCATTTGAGTGTTGGTTTTCTTTTGTATTCCACCTAAGAACTCTCTCTGAATGTTTTTAAATAATGAACAATCCCATCTATTATGGCCATTAAGCTTGCAATGAAAGCAAGCCCCAATATTTCCAAGTTTAACATTTTCCATCTAAAGCTTGCTCCCTCTATTTCAAGAGAGATTTCATCTGAGAACACAACATTGGGGTACAAAGTAATCAATATTTGGGCATTAAGATGTGGAAAAACCACTCTGGATTCTTCAACTTGCAACATTGGTCCCATTGGTTTAATCATGTGGGGTATAAAGGGCCAAAATTATGTTTAAACATCTTTCAATTCAACCCAGAATGGGGAAGAATTGTCTATAACATGTTTTGCATTTCTTTTCAAAGACCAAGGAAGGTTTGTGAATATTGTCTTTCATTCTTTCCAATACCCTTTATTCAAAAAAAAATCTCGCATTCCATGACTTTTAAAGAAGATTACAAACAAACCCTTCTGAATCATACTACTAAAGCTAACAATAATACCAAGTTTCTTCCCCCAAATATTATTAAACCATTCATCCAAAAATTTTCTAGCCGATAATAATTTGATATCCATGGAAACAAAAAATACAATTTTTTTTTTTAATCTATTATGTTCGGTCTTTATAGAATTTACCGTATCATGATTTTACGAGAGAGCGAGTTTCTTCACTCTAGGAAATAGGACCTTACTTCTTTTCCTCACTTGTTACCATCAAGTTTTACCATGGAATCAACATCCTTTCCTCATCTATGTGCATTGGCATTGGGCTCTCTTCCTCCATCTTCCCCTCATTTACTAAAAAGCTTCCCTTCAAAACTAGCAGGTTCTAGGAGCAGGGTAGAAAACTAATCTAAATGAACTACCATGTAAGATGGCTTAATCATATCCCTAGTTTTATTTCATAGATCACCATCCTTAGGAACATTAATGCCCTTATCCTTCTCCTCCATTCCATCATTATCTTCTTATATGACCATTCAACACATAATATGGTAGAGACTCAAATGAACCAAGCTCTTGATGGTACTCACCTGAAAAATGATAAAGGCACACACATGTGAAACAAAGGAAAATAAATGAAACAAGAAACAAATGATCAAACAATCAAGAAAATAGGATAAGATAAAACCACATAAAGCCTACATGCAAACCAAGAAAAAAAGGCTGGGAAATAAGACACTAGGCAACATCATAAACAAAATCACAGTCATGATAGTCTAGAAATAGGGTGTAAAAAATGGAGGGCCTCCACTTGCAGACCAAAATCAATCCTTTTCTCTTACATTTCCCTTACAAGATCAGAAATTTGAAAACCCTTGGCTCTCACAATTCACCAAAAATAAATGCATGGTAGAATTCCAATCCCTGATTTTATTTTTCTTTTATGATATTAAAATCAATTAATTACTAAGTTGAAAAATTAAATTTACTAATATAATTAAATTTATCTAAATTCTTAAATAAATGAGGATCATGTCTTTTATGAAAAACTTACATGTTGACTATAATATTTCTAGTATATTATAATTATTAATACTATTTAATTGAAGTGGAGTGGTATAGTTAATATTACACACATATAATCTAAATAATATATAAAAATAATTTCATAAAAATTTGTCAAGTGTAAGAAAATATGGTGTAGAGTAGAAGCAAGAATCCACATGAAGAACAGAGAAAATGAAAAAGTTTGGATGACTAGCGAGGGAAAGGAAATGGTAGAAGCAATAAGAATGCCACATCATAGGAACACCAGGAAGAAGAGGAACTAGACTTTCAGACATGTCCTCCACAGGTGCACAATGGTATTTAGATAATTGATTTATTACAGGATCTTGAGACAAACATAATTTTATATGAAACCCTAATAATTATATACAAGATTATGTGTCCAAAATTTAATTGCAATAATATTAGTGACCATTTTAATAACATTTGGAAGACACAAAAGGTCATAAATATTTTACCAGAAGGATTTTTTATATTCATCTATGTAAACGAAAAGTAAAAATAAAAAAATGATAAGTTAGACTGGGGAGAATGAATGATCGCACCCTGTACATACAACCATGGTCCCCCAATTTCGGTCATTTAATCCTAAAATTGTGTGTTACTATAGTATGGATAAGATTTTACAATTGACTTAGCCAATATTGGGCATATAATAGTTTGGAAAAAATTAGGAGAATATTAGGAACCCTAACACAAATTGATGAAGACTTGGCTAATAATGACCTATATATCTACGCCAGGATCCAAATTTCAATAGTAAGGTTAGTTCCAATGAAAATATGGCTACGTGTCAAAGGAAGAAATTGGATATTGTATCATCCTCAAAATTAACCCTTGATTAGGTGCTCATTTTAGCCTTATTTTAGCATGGATGGGCTCCGCAATTGATTTCATGCTCTATTAAAACTTATTGGACCTTTAAATTAATATTATAAATCCTATATTGATTCAATATCTTCAAAACCTGACATTAGCCTTTATTACATCACCTAGGCCTTATACACTTCTTTTTGGCCTTCATAACTTGTTCTAACCTCAAATTGAGTTGTACACATAAATCTCCCACCTATTGACGCTCCTAGGAGCTTCAATATTTTTTTGGATAACTCTTCCTAGGACATGTTTCCAATGGAGACATGTCTTTTGTACTTGTCTCTAAAGGTGACCCATCAATGGGTTTTTGGACCCAAATTTTACTTGTAAATTTGTGCTAGGGTTTTTTTTTTTGGGGGGGGGGTAAGTTCTATAATCATGGTCAACCTACTTAATTTTTAATCCCTGAAATTATGTGATATGTATATAAAAACCCTCTATATCTCGCTATTTTGATAACTAGTTTTTAAGAATTCCTGAGAAATCAAGCAAATTGGAGTTCAAGATCCCTTGTACAATGGAGCACTAAAGTATTCAATCCATCAAATCATTCCTCTCTTTCTTCATCAAGAATTAGTGGAAAAATAAAGCATCTATCATCCAAGATTTTTCTTTTATAACTTCTTTTTGGTGCAAGCTATTGCATCAACATTTGTGATCACATCTAAAGAAGCATTGTACCATCAAGATATAAGGTGATTTACAATTTAGATCTAGTTTCTATTGATAAACTATAACTGATTGAATACATGAATGACTTGAAGATAAGTGATTAGAGATCACTGAGTACTAAATTGATATACATAAGATAATTAAATCAGTCATTATGTTGTCATTGATGTCAACTAGTTTTGACAGTACTTATTATGTTAGTTAAAAACATATAAACATCTGTAAAAAGTAGAGAAGAGATGAACAACTAAGCTATCTACATGGAGAAAGATGGATATGACAGATGAGGATAAGGAATACTTTGCGTAACTTATTGATGAGTCTATGACTTTATATTTTTGACCTGATTATGTTGCATTAATCTATTATGGGGTATGTGCAAGATCATGAGGGGCCAAACTATGCCCTTAAGTGGCAATGAAAAATCAGACAATTAGGATTAGTCAACTTGGCATGAAAAAATGAACTAGTTATCAACCTAATATCAAAAAGTTGTAAGAATATAATTTGTAGGAAATTGAATGTAGTTTCTAAACTACTAAGCCTTTTCTAAAAAAAAATTAATATGATTGGTAAAAAGTATAGATTGCAATGTAGCACTACAAACATTTCAGCAAAAAAATAAGAAGTACGTGTATGTCTAACCACCCTAATCAAAAGCAAACGATAATATTTTTTTATAATATTCTATATATAAGTAGCTGACTCATGCCTGGATGTGATGCATATTTTTTGGTATTTTTATTCCAAACAGATAATTAATTATGATTTTTTTGCTACAGCACTTTCAGAATTTAAAAACTCTCATGTCTGACCACCTTAACTCATTGAAAACTTATCATAATTCAATTTTTTTTAATTTTTTCTTATACTAGATGAAGCATAGAATGTGACGCATCTTTTTGATTTCAAAAATGTTATACCGTTTGAAAGATATAGTCATTTTTCAAATAGTATCTAAATCAGCACTTTAGAGGTAGCTCGATTAGAAAATAACTAATAATTACTTAACGAATTCAAAATTTGACAACAATTATATTGATAGAAAGCTGATAATCTCCTTAAGATACCATTTTCATTTTATAAAATTCGGTTGAAAAAAAAGTCGTCAGCTACATGGTCGAAGTCTGGAACTGAGAGAAATAGAAGAAAAACACATTTTTGTGACACTTGAAGAGTTGACCAAGTAGGTTTGGTGCACAGACCAATACCGAGCCTAATCGTGTACCCGATATTATCGGGTACCCAAATCTGGCGGCAGAATTTCAAATTTTTGCTTTGCCTCCACTTTCTCTAATTTCTAATTTCAAAATTTGGTTCCACTTTATCAATTATAGTTATATAATTGATAGTTATATATTTGATATATATTTGATAGTTATTAGTTATATCAATTATATATTAATTGTTATATATTAGTTATATATTAAATATTATATAATATGAATTATATATTAAATGTTATATTTAATATTATTTAATATATATTAATATTAAAAACTATATATTAGATTATATATTATATATTAAATATTATATAATATACATTTTACATTTTAAATATTATTTAATATGATTCAGAGCATGAGCATGAGTCCCTACAGTGGCATAGTAGTCCCTTTTACAAGTGCCAAAAACCCTAGCTACGCAGAAATGGAGGCTTTGAAGAATAGTTCACTGGAGGCGGATTATAGAAGTAGAGGGCAAGAGAATCACTCTGTTTCCACCACTTGTGGCTACGAAATGGTATCTTTCCCTACTTTTTCAACCGAAATGCTAAATTATAAAGGTTCTCGAAATAGATTCTAGTCGTCCTAGACAATTGTACCACGCCTATTCATAATCCGGTAGCTGAACAGAGTCATTGGGAGGTTAAACAAGAACAACCAGATGGATCTTTGAATTGGTTGAAGATTATGGAGAGCGGGGAAGGGTTTGGTAAAATGAGCAGTTATACTAGAAATGATGCACGTGCCGTAGAACTGATCGCATTAATAAATTTAAAGAAGAGATCAGTGGTGACACAACATTATGAGGAAAGCCTTGCCGTTTTGATGGTGCCCCCCCCCATGATATTATGAAGAATGTCTTATCGCTTCAATGTCGGCACCACTTCTATCTCAGAATTTTGCCATTGCTTCTCATCAATACTCTAAAATATGGCAGGGATTGCAGGCACATTATTACCCCTAGGGATTGGGATTGAGATATCACATGTTAGGACCCCTATGGAGTCCCCATGACCCCTTATAACACATTGGAATGCTCAAATGTGTCTTAAGAGGTCTTAGGGCCCCTTCAAACACACTTGAACATTCCAGTGTGTCAAAAGGGGTCATTCGGACTCCCTAGGGGTTCTATTATGTCTTATCACATGTTAGGACCCCTAGAGAGTCCCCATGACCACTTTTGACACATTGGAATGCTCAAGTGTGTCTTAAGGGGTCCTATGACCCCTTAAGACACACTTGAGCATTCCAATGTGTCAAAAGGGGTCATGGGAACTCCCTAGGGGTCCTAGTATACCTTATCACGTGTTAAGATCCATAAGGAGTCCCCATGAACCCTTATGACACATTGGAACACTCAAGTGTGTCTTAAGGGGTCCTACGACCCCTTAAGACACACTTGAGCATTCCAATATGTTAAAAGTGGTCATTGGGACTCCCTAGGGGTCCTAGTATGCCTTATCACACGTTAGGACCCCTAGAGAGTCCTCATGACCCCTTTTGACACATTGGAATGCTCAAGTGTGTCTTAAAGGGTCCTACAACCCCTTAAGACACACTTGAGCATTCCAATGTGTCAAAAGGGGTCATTGGGACTCCCTAGGGGTCATAGTATGCCTTATCACGCGTTAGGACCCCTAGAGAGTCCTCATGACCCCTTTTGACACATTGGAATGCTCAAGTGTGTCTTAAAGGGTCCTACGACCCCTTAAGACACACTTGAGCATTCCAATGTGTCAAAAGAGGTCATTGGGACTCCCTAGGGGTCCCAGTATGCTTAATCATGTGTTAGAATCCATAGAGAGTCTCCATGAACCCTTTTGACACATTGCAATGATGTAGTGTGTCTTAAGGGGTCTTAGGACCCCTTAAGACACAATTGAGTGTTCCAATGTGTCAAAAGGGATCATGGGAACACCCTAGGTGTTCTAATGCATGATAAGGCATACTAGGACCCCTAGGCAGTCCCCATGACCCCTCTTGACACATTAGAATGTTCAAGTGTGTCTTAAGGGGTATTAGGACCTCTTAAGACACACTGAAGCATTCTAATGCATCAAAAGGGGTCATGGGGACTCCCTAGGTGTCCTAATGCACCTTATCATGCATTAGGACATCGAGGGAGTCCCCATGACCCTTTTTAACAGATTAGAATGCTCAAGTGTGTCTTAAGGGGTCCTAATACCTCTTAAGACACACTTGAACATACCAATGTGTCAAAAGGGGTCATGGAGACTCTCCAGGGGTCCTAATGTGTGATAAGGTGTACTAGGACCCCTAGGGAGTCCCCATGACCCCTTTTGACACATTAGAATGCTCAAGTGTGTCTTAAGGGATCCTAATACCACTTAAGACACACTTGAGCATTCTAATGTGTCAAAAGGGGTTTTGGGGACTCCCTAGGGGTACTAGTACACCTTATCATGCATTAGGGCACCTAGAGAGTCCACGGGTATGTGTAGGATCATCAGGAGCCAATCTATGCCCTTAAGTGACAATGAAAAATCAGACAATCAGGATTAGTCAACTTGGCATGAAAAAATGAACTAGTTATCAACCTAATATCAAAATTTTTTAATAATATAATTTCTAGGAAATTGAATTTAGTTTCTAAACTACTAAGCCTTTTCTGAAAAAAAATTAACATGATTGGTAAAAAGTATAGATTGCAATGCAGCAATACAAACATTTCAGCAAAAAAATAAGAAGTACGTGTATGTCTGACCACCCTAATCAAAAGCAAATGATAATATTTTTTTATAATATTCTATATATAAGTAGTTGACTCATGCCCGGATGTGACACATATTTTTTGGTATTTTTATTCCAAACAAATAATTAATTATGATTTTTTTCCTACAGCGCTTTCAAAATTTAAAAACTCTCATATCTGACCACCTTAACTCATTGAAAACTTATCATATTTCAATTTTTTAAAACTTTTTCTTATACTAGATGAAGCATAGAATGTGACGCATCTTTCAGATTTCAAAAATGTTATACGATTTGAAAGTTATAGTTATTTTTCCATCAGTATGTCAATTAGGACTTTAGACGTAAGTGAACTAGAAAATAACTAATAAATACTTAACGAATTCAAAATCTAACAGTACTTATATCGATGGAAAGCTGACAATCATCTGAAGAAACCCTTTTTGTTTTATCGAAATCGGGTGGAAAAAAAGTCGTCAACCTAATGGTCGAAGTGTTGACATAAGAAAAACAGAGAAAAAACACATTTTTTGCACACCTTCAGCGTTGACCATGGAGCTTTGGTTTCCAAAGCTATTACCTGATTTTGCTTTAATTTCAAATTTGAAAAGTTTCCCCCTCCCACTCTTTTTTTATTTCCCTTTAATTTTGATGTTTTTTTCTTTCACCCTGACAATGAATAATTTATATATTTTATATTTTATGTTTTATATTTTATATTATATAGTATATATATTATATATTATTTATTTATATTATATATTCGATAATATCAATTTAAACGGCCTAAGTATATAGTCTGTTCAGATTTATATTAAATGCAATATTTTTATGTTATAATATAAATGTTACATAATATATATATGTATATATTATAAATTATATATTAAATATTGTTGTGTATATAATATAATAAAATATAATATAATGTCTAATATATATAATATATAAAATGAATAGGACATTAATATATTGTATATTTGATAATATATATTAAATGTAATATCTAATATATCTTATAATATATATATTATATATTTAGTCTATTAAATATTATATTTTTTCAAATATTTTATATATTATTTTAATATTTAATTTAAGTTATAACAGATCCTCTCATGAGACAGCAGGTCGAATCGGGGTCGCTAGACGTCTTAAGGGGTAATTAAGGTTTGCGAGGCAACTTCAGATGTACAGTGACCATTTGGAAGGCAATAGGGCATGTCCGAGTACCAATGTACCAAATTTTAATGATTTTTTTCTAGTCCAACTTGAAAAGGGTCCATGGGGTGCTCTCAGGAGACCACATGTCCAATCAGTGTCGCTAGGCATCTTAAGGGGTCATTAGGGCTCGTGAGACAATCTTTGATGCACGATGACCATTTGGAATGCATTAGGACATGTCAGAGGACCTAACTCCACAATTTAGATGAATTTTGATTAGTCAAACTTGAAAAGGGTCCATGGGGTGCTCTTGGGAGACCATTGTGTGATTCGGGGTCGATAGGTGACTTAAGGGGTCATCGGAGTTCCAAATGAAACTTTCGATGAACGGTGATCCTTTGGAACACATTAGGACATATCAGATGACCTACGTACCAAATTTGGATAACTTTTGCCTAGTAGAACTCGAAAGGGGTCCATGGGGTGCTCTCGGGAGACCACATGTCGAATCGGGGTCGGTACCTACCTATTAAGAGGTCATTAGGGTTCCAATTGAAACTTTGATGGAACAGTCACCCTTTGGAACACATTATAATATGTCATAAGACCTATGTACCAAATTTGGATGACTTTTGCCTAGTAAAACTCAAAAGGGGTCCATGGTGTGCTCTCAAGAGACCACATGTCAAAATGGGGTCAGTAGGCCTATTAAGGGGTCATTAGGGTTCCAAATAAAACTTTGATAGAATGGTGACCCTTTGAAATGCATTAGGACATGTCATAGGACCTACGTACCAAATTTAGATGACTTTTTCTTATTAGAACTCGAAAGGGGTCCATGGGGTGCTCTCGGGAGACCTCAGGTCGAATCGAGGTTGGTAGTCATGTTAAGGGGGCATTAGGGTTTGAAATGAAACTTTGATGGAATGGTGAACCTTTGGAATGCATTAGGACATGTAAGAGGACCTAATTCCATGATTCATATGACTTTTTCCCAAAATAACTCGAAAGGGGTCCATGGGTTGCTCTCGGGAGACCTCATGTCGAATCGGGGTCGGTAGGCCTATTAAGGGGTCATTGGGGTTACAAATGCAACTTCAATGGAATGGTGAATCTTTGGAATGCATTATAATATGTCATAGGAACTACGTACCAAATTTGGATGACTTTTGCCTAGTAGAACTTGAAAGGGGTCCATGGGGTGCTCTCGGGAGACCACATGTCAAATCGGGGTGGATTGGCCTGTTAAGGGGTCATTAGGGTTCAAAATGAAACTTCTATGAAATAGTGACCCTTTGGAATGTATTAGGACATGTCATAGGATCTACATACCAAATTTGGATGAATTTTTCTTAGTAGAACATGAAAGGGGTCCACACGGTGCTCTCGAGAGACCTCATGTCGAATCAGGGTCGGTAGGCCTGTTATGGGGTCATTAGGGTTCCAAATGAAACTTCGATGGAATTGTGAGCCTTTGGAACACATTAGGACATATCATACGACCTATGTACAAAATTTGGATGACTTTTCCCTAGTAGAACTTCAAAGGGGTCCATGGGGTGCTCTCGGAAGACCTCATGTCAAATCGGGGTCGGTAGGCCTATTAGGGGTCATTAGGGTTTGAAATGCAATTTTGATAGAATGGTGACCCTTTGGAATGCATTAGGACATGTTAGAGGACCTATGTACCAAATTTGGATGGCTTTTTCCAAGTATAACTCGAAAGTGGTCTATGGGGTGCTCTCGGGAGACCACATGTCGAAACGGGGTCGGTAGGCCTATTAAAGGGTCATTAGGGTTCCAAATGAAACTTTGATGGAACGGTGACCATTTGGAATGCATTATGACATGTCATAGGACCTATGTACCAAATTTGGACTAATTTTTTCTAGTATAACTCAAAAGGGGTCCATGAGGTGCTCTCGGGAGACCTCATGTTGAATCGGGGTCGGTAGGCCTGTTAATGGGTCATTAGGGTTCCAAATGCAACTTTGATGGAAAAATGACCCTTTAGAATGCATTAGGACATGTCAAAGGACCTACGTACCAAATTTAGATGATGTTTCCCTAGTAGAACTCGAAAGGGGTCCATGGGGTGTTCTCGGGAGACCACATGTCGAATCGGGGTCGGTAGTCCTGTTAAGGTGTCATCCAAATGAAACTTCGATGGAATAGTGACCCTTTGGAACACATTAGGATATTTCATAGGACCTATGTACCAAATTTGGATGACGTTTTCCTACTAGATCTTGTAAGGGGTCAATGGGGTGCTCTCGGGAGACCACATGTCGAAACAGGGTCGTTAGGCCTATTTAGGGGTCAACAGGGTTTGAAATGCAACTTTGACAGAATAGTGACCTATTGTAACACATTAGAACATGTCATAGGACCTATTTACCAAATTTGGATGACTTTTTCCTAGTAGAACTCAAAAGGGGTTAATGGGATGCTCTCGGGAGACTACATGTCGAAACGGGGCCGGTAGGCCTGTTAAGGGGTCAATAGCATTCGAAATGAAAATTTGATGGAATGGTGACCTTTTGGAACACATTAGGAAATGTCAAAGGACCTAATTCCATGATTCAGATGACTTTTTCCTAGTAGAACTCGAAAGGGGTCCATGGGGTGCTCTCGGGAGACCACATGTCAAATCGGGGTCGGTAGGCTTGTTAAGGGGTTATTAGGGTTCCAAATGCAACTTTTATGGAACAAGGACCCTTTGCAATGCATTAGGATATGTCAGAGAACCTATGTACTAAATTTGGATGACTTTTTCCTAGTAGAGCTCAAAAGGGGTCCATGCGGTGCTCTTGGGACACCACATGTCGAATCGGGGTCGGTAGGCCTGTTAAGGAGTCATTAGGGTTCCAAATGCAACTTCCATGGAATGGTGACCCTTTGGAACCCATTAGGACATGTCAGAGGACCTACGTACCAAATTTGCAAGACTTTTGCCTAATAGAACTCAAAAGTGGTCCATGGGGTGCTCTCGGAACACCACATGTCGAATCAGGATCGACAGGCCTGTTAAGGGGTCATTAAGGTTTCAAATGAAACTTTGATGGAATGGGGACCCTTTGCAATGTATTAGGACATGTCAGAGGACCTACGTACCAAATTTGGATGAATTTTGCCTAGTAGAACTTGAAAGGGGTCCATGGGGTGGTCTCGGGACACCACATGTCGAATCGAGTTCGGTAGGCTCGTTAAGGGGTCATTAGGGTTTCAAATGAAACTTCGATGGAATGATGACCATTTAGAATGCATTAGGACATGTCAGAGGACCCCTTAAGATACACTTGAGCATGTTAAGACGTACTAGGACCCCTAGGGAGTCCCCATGACCCCTTTTGATGCATTGGAATGCTCAAGTCTATCTTAAGAGGTCCTACGACCCTTTAAGATAGACATGAGAATTCTAATGCATCAAAAGTGGTCATGGGGACTCTATAAGGGTCTTGACATGTGATAAGGTGTACTAGGACCCCTAGAGAGTCCCCATGACCCCTTTTGACACATTGGAACCCTCAAGTGTGTCCTAAAGGGTCTTATGACCCCTTAGGACACACTTGAGGGTTCCAATGTGTTAAAAGCGGTCATGGGGACTCTCTATGGGTCCTAACGCATGATAAGGCTTACTAAGACCCTTAGGGAGTCCTCATGACCATTTCGATACATTGTAATGTTCAAGTGTCTTAAGGGGTCTTAGGACATTTTAAGACACACTTGAGCGTTCCAATTTGTCAAAAGGGGTCATGGGGACTCCCTAGGGGTCTTAAGGCATGATAAGGCATACTAGGACCCTTAAAGAGTCACAATGACCCGTTTTGACCCCTAGGACCCCTTAAGACACACTTGAGCATTCCAATGTGTCAAAAGGGGTCATTGGAACTTCCTAGGGTTCTTAACGCATGATAAGGCATACTAGAACCCCTAGGGAGTCCTCATGACCCCTTTTGACACATTGGAACACTCAAGTGTGTCTTAAGGGGTCCTAATACCCCTTAAGACACACTTGAGCATTCCAATGTGTCAAAAGGGGTCATGGGGGACTCTCTAGGGGTCCTAACGCATGATAAGGTGTACTAGGACCCCTAGGGAGTCCCCATGACCCATTTTGACACATTGAAATGCTCAAGTGTGTCTTAAGGGGTTGTAGGACCCCTTAAGACACACTTGGGCATTCAAATATGTCAAAAGGGGTCATGGGGACTCCCTAGAGGTCCTAGTATGCATTATCACACCTTAGGACACCTACAGAGTCCCCACGACCCCTTAAGACACATTGGAATACTCAAGTGTGTCTTAAAAGGTATTAGGACCCCTTAAAATATATTTGAACATTTAAATATGTTAAAAGGGGTTATGGGGACTCCCTAAGGGTCTTAATATACCTTATCATGCCTTACGACCCCTAAGGAGTCCCTAGGACCCCTTTTGACACATTGAAATGCTCAAGTATGTCTTAAGGGGTCCTAATACACCTTATCACACATTAGGACCCCTAGAGAGTCTCCGTGAACCCTTAAGACACATTGGAATGCTCAAGTGTGTCTTAAGGCATCGTAAGGGGTCTTACGACCTTTTAAGACACACTTGAGCATTCCAATGTGTCTTAAAAGGTCATGGGGACTCCCTAGGGTTCCTAGTACGTCTTATCATGCGTTAGGACCCCTAGAGAGTCCCCATGACCCCTTAAGACACATTGGAATGCTCAAGTGTGTCTTAAGGGGTCATAGGACCCCTTAAGACACTCTTGAGTATTCCAATGTGTCAAAAGAGGTTATGGGAACTACCTAGGGGTCTTAATACGCTTTATCATACCTTAGGACCCCTAAGGAGTCCCTAGGACCCCTTTTGAGACATTGGAATGCTCAAGTATGTTTTAAGGGGTCTTAATACGCTTTATCACATGTTAGGACCCCTTAAGACACACTTGAGCATTTCAATGTGTCTTAAGGGGTCATGGGGAATCTCTAAGGGTCCTAACGTGTGATAAGGCATACTAGGACCCTTAGGGAGTCTCCATGAATTCTTAAGACACATTGGAATGCTCAAGTGTGTCTTAAGGGGTTGTACGACCTCTTAAAACACACTTGAGCATTCCAATGTATTTTAAGGGGTCATGGGGACTCCCTAGGTGTCCTAGTACACCTTATCACGCATTAGAACCCCTAGAGAATCCCTATGACCCCTTAAGACACATTGAAATGCTCAAGTGTGTCTTAAGGGGTTATAGGACCCCTTAAGACACACTTGGGTATTTCAATGTGTCAAAAGGGGTTATGGGGACTCCGTAGGGGTCTTAATATGCCTTATCATGCCTTAGGACCCCTAAGGAGTCCCCGGGACCCTTTTTGACACATTGGAATGCTCAAGTATGTCTTAAGGGGTCCTAATACACCTTATCACACGTTAGGACCCATAGAGAGTCTCCATGAACCCTTAAGACACATTGGAATGCTCAAGTGTGTCTTAAGGGGTCATGGGGACTCCCTAGGGGTCCTAGTATGCATTTATCACATGTTAGGACCCCTAGAGAGTCCCCATCACCCTTTAAGACACATTGGAATGCTCAAGTGTGTCTTAAGGGGTCATAGGACCCCTTAAGACACACTTGAGCATTCCAATGTGTCAAAAGAGGTCATGAAGACTCCCTAGAGGTCCTAGTAAGCCTTATCATCCGTTAGGACCTCTATAGAGTCCCCATGACCCCTTAAGACATATTGGAATTCTCATGTGTGTTTTAAGAGGTCAGAGGACCCCTTAAGACACACTTGAGCATTCCAATGTGTCTTAAGGGGTCATGTGGACTTTCTAGGGGTCCTACTATGTCTTAGGACCGCTAGGGAGTCCCCATGACCCCTTTTGACACATTAGAACACTCAAGTGTGTCTTAAGGGGTATTAAGACCCCTTAAGACACACTTAAGTGTTCCAATGTGTCAAAAAAGGTCATGGGGACTCCCTAAAGGTCGTAGTATGCCTGATCACACGTTAGGACCCCTAGGGAGTCCCCATGACCCCTTAAGACACATTGGAATACTAAAGTGTTCCAATGCCTCTTAAGAGGTGTTCCAATGTCTCTTAAGGGGTGATGGGGACTCTCTAGTGGGTCCTAGTACACCTTATCACACCTTAGGACCCCTAGGGAGTCCCATGACCCCTTTTAAAATATTGGAATGCTCAATTATGTCCTAAGGGGTCCTATGACCCCTTAAGACACACTTGAGAGTTCCAATATGTCAAAAGGAGTCATGGGGACTCTCTAGGGGTCCTAACACATGATAAGGCTTACTAAGACCCGTAGGGAGTCCCCATGACCCTTTTAAATATATTGGAATGTTCAAGTGTGTCTTAACGGGTCTTAAGACCTCTTAATCATGGGGACTCTCTAGGGGTCCTAACATGTGATAAGGCTTACTAAGACCCGTAAGGAGTCCCCATGACCCTTTTAAATATATTTGAATGTTCAAGTGTGTCTTAATGGGTCTTAAGACCTCTTAAGACACACTTCAACATTCTAATTTGTCAAAAGGGGTCATGGGGACTCCCGAGGGGTCTTAAGACATGATAAGGCATACTAAGACCCTTAGGGAGTCGCAATGACCCCTTTTGACACATTGAAATGCTCAAGTGTGTCTTAAGGGGTCCTAAGACCCCTTAAGACACACTTGAGTGTTCCAATATGTCAAAAGGGGTCATTTGGACTTCCTAGGGGTCGTAACACATGATAAGGCATACTAGGACCCCTAGGGAGTCCCCATGACCTCTTTTGACTCATTGGAACACTTAACTATGTCTTAAGACACACTTGAGCATTCCAATGTGTCAAAAGGGGTCATGGGGACTTCCTAAGGGTCCTAACACTTGATAACATGTAATAGGACACTTAGGGAGTCCCCATGACCCCTTTTCACATATTTTAAGGCTCAAGTGTGTCTTAATAACCTTTAAGACACATTTGAGCCTTCAAATGTGTGAAAAGAGGTCATGGAGACTCCCTAGGGGTCCTAAAACTTGATAACATGTACTAGGACCCCTAGGGACTCCTCTTGACCCCTTTTGACACATTTCAATGCTCAAGTGTGTCTTAAGGGGTCTTAGAACCCCTTAAGACACACTTGAGCATTCAAATGTGTCAAAAGAGGTCATGGAAACTTTTTAAGGGTCCTACCATGTGACAAGGCATACTAGGACCCCTAGGGAGTCCCCATAACCCCTTTTGACACATTTCAATACTCAAGTGTGTTTTAAGGAGTATTAATACCCCTTAAGACACACTTGAGCATTCAAATGTGTCAAAAATGGTCATGGCGACTCTCTAGTACCTCTTAAGACACACTTGAGCATTCAAATATGTCAAAAGAGGTCATGGTGACTCCGTGGGGGTCCTAACATTTGATAATGTGTACTAGTACATGTTATCAAGCATTATGACCCCTAGGGAGTCACCATGACCCCTTTTGACACTTGAGGGGTATTAAGACTCTTTAAGACACACTTGAGGATTCAAATATGTCAAAAGGGGTCATGGGGACTCCCTACGGGGTCCTAATACATGTTATCAAGTGTTAGAAATTTCTTAAGACACACTTGAGCATTCAAATGTGTCAAAAAGGGTCATGGGGACTCCCTAGGGGTCCTAGTACATGTTATCAAGTGTTAGGACCCCTAGGGAGTCGCCATGACCCCTTTTGACACATTTGAATGCTCAAGTGTGTCTTAAGGGGTATTAAGACTTTTTAAGACACACTTGACCATTCAAATGTGTCAAAAGGGTTCATGGGGACTCCCTAGTGGGTCCTACAATGTGTTATCAATTGTTAGGACCCTTAGGGAGTCTCCATGACCTCTTTTGACATATTTGAGTGCTCAAGTGTGGCTTAATGTTTATTAATACCATTTAAGTTACACTTGAGCATTCAAATGTGTTAAAAGGGATCATGGGGACTCCCTAAGGGTCCTAGTACACGTTATCAAGCATTAGGACCGCTAGAGAGTCTCTATGATGCCTTTTGACATATTTGAATGTTTAAGTGTGTCTTAAGGGGTCCCAAGACCTCTTAAAACACACTTGAGTATTGAAATGTGTCAAAAAGGGTCATGCGGAATCCCTAGGGGTCCTAGTATGCCTTATCACGCGTTAGGACCCTTAAGAAGTCCCCATGACCCCTTTTGACATATTTGAATATTCAAATGTGTCTTAAGGGGTCCTAAGACCCCTTAAGACACACTTGAGCATTTAAATGTGTCAAAAGGGGTCATGGGGACTCCCTAGGGGGTCCTAGTATGCGTTATCAAGTGTTAGGACCCCTATGGAGTCCCCATGACCCCTTTTGACACATTTGAATGCTCAAGTGTGTTTTAAGGGGTATTAAGACCCTTTAAGACACACTTGAGCATTTAAATATGTGAAAAGGGGTCATGGGGACTCCCTAGGGGTCCTAGTATGTGTTATCAAGTGTTAGGACCTCTAGGGAGTCATCATGACCCCTTTTGACACATTTGAATGCTCAAATGTGTCTTAAGGGGTATTAAGACCCTTTAAGACACACTTGAACATTCAAATATGTCAAAAGGGTTCATGAGGACTCCCTAGGGGGTCCTAGTACACATTATCAAGTGTTAGGATCCCTAGGGAGTCCCCACGACTCCTTTTGATAAATTTGAATCCTCAAGTGTGGCTTGATGGGTATTAAGACCCCTTAAGACACACTTGAGCCTTCAAATATTTCAAAAGAGGACATGTGGACTCTCTAGGGGTCCTTGTACACATTGTCAAGTGTTAGGACCCCTAGGGAGTCCCCATGACCCCTTTTGACATATTTGAATGCTCAAGTGTGTCTTGAGGGGTCCTAATACCCCTGAAGACACACTTGAGTATTCAAATGTGTCGAAAGGGGTCATGGGGACTCCCTAGGGGTCCTAGTATACCTTATCACGTGTTAGGACCATTAAAAAGTCCCCATGACCCCTTTTGACACATTTGAATGCTCAAGTATGTCTTAAGGGGTCTTAAGACCCCTTAAGACACACTTGAGTATTCAAATGTGTCAAAAGGGGTCATGGGGACTCCTTAGGGGGTCCTAGTGTATGTTATCAAGTGTTAGGACCCCTAAGGAGTCCCCATGACCCCTTTTGATAGATTTGAATGCTCAAGTGTGGCTTAAGGGTTATTAAGACCCTTTCAAATACACTTGAGCTTTCAAATGTGTCAAAATGGGTCATGAGGACTCCCTAATGGTTCTAGTACATGTTATCAAGTGTTAGGACCCCTAGGGAGTCTCCATGACCCCTTTTGACACATTTGAATGCTCAAGTGTGTCTTAAGGGGTCTTAATACCTCTTAAGACACATGAAGCATTCAAATGTGTCAAAAAGGGTCATGGGAACTCCCTAGGGGTCCTAGTATGTGTTATCAAGCGTTAGGACCCCTAGGGAGTCCCCATGACCCTTTTTGACATATTTGAATACTCAAGTGTGTCTTAAGGGCTCTTAATACCCCTTAAGACACATTTGAGCATTCAAATGTGTCAAAATTGGTCATGGGGACTCCCTAGGGGTCCTAGTCCTCGTTATCAAGCATTAAGACCCTTAGGGAGTCTGCATGATCCCTTTTGACACATTTGAATATTCAAGTATGTTTTAATGGGTCTTAATACCCATTAAGACATACTTGAGCATTTAAATGTGTCAAAAGGGATCATGAGGACTCCCTAGGGGTCGTAGTACATATTATCAAGCGCTAGGAACTATAAGGAGTCCCCATGACACCTTTTGACATATTTGAATGCTCGAGTGTGTCTTAAGGGGTATTAATACCCCTTAAGACACACTCGAGCATTCAAATGTGTCAAAAGGGGTCATGGGGGCTCCCTAGGGTGTCCTAGTATGCGTTATAAAGTGTTAGGACCCCTAGGGAGTCCCCATGACCCCTTTTGAAACATTTGAATGCTCAAGTGTGGCTTAAGGGGTATTAAACTCATTAAGACACATTGGGGCTTTCAAATGTGTCAAAAGGGGTCATGGGGACTCCCTAGGGGTCCTAACCATTGATAACATGTACTAGGACCCCTATGGAGTCCCCATGACCCCTTTTGACACATTTGAATACTCAAGTGTGTCTTAAGGGGTTCTAAGACCCCTTAAGACACACTTGAGCATTCAAATGTGTCTTAAGGGGTTCTAAGACCCCTTAAGACACACTTGAGCATTCAAATGTGTCAAAAGGGGTCATGGGGACTCCATAGGGGTCTTAGTACACCTTATCACGTGTTAAGACCCATAAGAAGTCCCCATGATGCTTTTTGACATATTTTAATGTTTAAGTGTGTCTTAAGGGGTCTTAAGACCCCTTAAGACACATTTGAGCATTCAAATATGTCAAAAGGGGTCATGGGAACTCTCTAAGGATCGTAGTAAACATTATCACACGTTAGAACCCCTAGCAAGTCCCCATGACCCCTTTTGACACATTGAAACACTCAAACGTGTCTTGAGGGTTCTTAGGACCCCTTAAGACACACTTGAGCATGCAAATGTGTTAAAAGGGGTCATGGAGACTTTTTAGGACTCTTAGTATGCCTCATCACTTGTTAAGACCCCTAAGATGTCTTCATGACTCATTTTGACACATTAGAAACCTCAAGTGTGTTCCAAGGGGTCGTAGGACCCCTTTAGACACACTCGAGGGTTCAAATGTGTCAAAAAGGGTCATGGAGACTTTTTAGGGGTCCTAGTATGTCTTATCACGCGTTAGGACCTCTAGGAAGTTCCTGTGACCCCTTTTGACACATTAGAACCCTCAAGTGTTTCCTAAAAGGTTGTAGGACCCCTTTGGACACACTTGAGGGTTCAAATGTGTCAAAAGGGGTGATGGAGACTTCATAGGGGTCCTAGTACACCTTATCACGTGTTAGGACTCCTAAGATGTCCCCATGACCCCTTTTGACATATTGGAATGCTCGAGTGCAACCACCCCTTCAAACACACTCAAGCATTCCAATGTGTCAAAAGGGGTCATGGGAACTTTCTAGAGGTTCTAACATGTGATAAAGCGTACTAGGACCCCTAGGAAGTCCTTAAAAACCATTTTGATATATTTGAACCCTCAAGTATGTTCAAAGGGGTCCTACGACCCCTTAGGACACACTTGCTGTCAAAAGGAGTCATGGGGACTTCCTAGGGGTCCTACGTGTGATAAGATGTACTAGGACCCCTACGAAGTCCCCATGACCCCTTTTGACACATCTAAACCCTCAAGTGTGCCCGAAGGGGTCCTACAACCTCTTCAAACACACGTGAGGGTTCACATGTGTCAAAAGGGGTCATGGGGACTTTCTTGTGGTCCTAGTACACCTTATCATGTGTTAGGACCCCTAGGAAGTCTCAATAACTCCTTTTGACATACAATTTAAATATTATGATCTATAAAGTTTATATATATATATATATATATATATATATATATATATATATATATATATATATATATATATATATATATATATATATATATATATATATATATATATATATATATATATATATATGATTGATTTGTACATATATTTATATAATATAAACATTAAATATAGTTATATACAATACATATTAATATATAAAAATTATATTAATTTATGAAATATTATAATATAAAATATATATGACATACAATTTAAAACCCCTAAGATATTATAATATAATGTAGATAAATTAATATATAATTATATATAATACATATTATATACAAAAGTTCAATTTTTTCATATACTCCCTTTATTTTTTCATACTTGGCAAAATCGGGTACCCGATTTCAAAAATTCAAATTTTTCATATACTCCCATTGTTTATTCATACTAGGCAAAATCGAGTACCCGATTTACCCAATTTCAAAAATTCAAATTTTTCATATACTCCTTCCGTTTTTTCATACTCGGCAAAATCGGGTACCCGATTTCAAATCGGGTACCCGATTAGGCTTGTGCTTTGGTGTCAAGTTTGCCTAGGTGTACTGACACCCAGGCCTACTAAAAAGTCAACAAGTGCTTTCATGCACTTTTGGACGAGTAAAAAGTGAATATTTTCACATCGCCACTTTTTGGCCCCTCATGATCTTGCACATACCCTATGAAGGAGGAAGAAAAATGTACAAGGCAATATGGTCGGTAAATGAAGCACTTCAGTATATACCGAGCCAATGTAGTGTATACCGAGTGATAGTATTAACTAAGCTTGTGCTTGTTGACACATTTCTTTCTTAACCGAGTATGGATGAAAGTATTAAATGCTTAAGCTTAGCCGACAGAAATTGATCAGCTAGAAATTGTTATGATTTTGAGATTGAGGATAAAGTTTGTTATGGGATCCATGGCTGACAAAATTTGGAGAATTTCTAAAGGATGGAATTGAAACATGTTACTGACACAACTTCCAAGGAAGGTTTAAGAGGCAAAATCAACGAAGGAGAATAAGCGGCAAAATCTGATGGTTGATATGAAAATGGTTTATCTTTCTATAAAAGAGATACGAGTTTCTTTATTGAAACATGCCAAAAGAAAGAAGATTGTAGAGATTTCACTTGAATATAGTTTCATGCATGCCTGATCAGACTGGTTGAAGGAGAACTAAAGTACAGAACAATACTGAGTGTTAGAGAGCTATTACTGAGTAAATTAAGTTAAGGAAGTGAATTGATATATTGATCAGAGGATTTTTATGGGCTTAGAATAGGTCTGAACATCTGCAAATTGAGTTGTGTTGTAATAAAATAAACTACTATTTCATTTTAACCATTGATACAAAAAAATCTCTCAACCGAGTGGATTTAACCATCTTATGTTATGCCCCTATGTCATTCAATGAATGTACATTGTTATACTATCAACCCCATAGTGAATGTTGGTTGAATGATAACTGTTACTCTTAAATCCTCTAAAAATGTCACACCTAATAGTGTGTTTGTAACCTTTAACAGGGTTGGCTCTTCACTGAGCTCACTTCAAAAGAGTGAAAATTATTTTGGGTTATCGGTCCTAGGTGTTTTTTCCCTTAACAGGGTTTTCACGTTAAATCATTATGTTATGTTTTTCTGTGATGATTTTTTTATTGTCATACTTTACATACTGCATATTTGATTTGGTTGGTAATTGGTAAAGGCATAGATAATTTAGTAGCTTATGTTACCAAGCTGTAGAATTTGTTGAAATTGTTTAAAGTGTTACATCTTTGTATTTGGGACTGTAGGATAGCTGATCTAACTAATTCACCCCACCTCTCAGTTATTCTAACAATTGGTATTAGAGCAGTGTTGCTTGGAACAAAGTTTTAAGGACTTCAGTAGAAAGATCGCAAGATGTATAAGAGGGAAGTGTCGAAGTTGAACAAGGACAACTTTACTATATGGCAAAGTCGAATGAAAGTTCACATATCTGAAATCATAGATTTTTCCTTACATCTACTTGAAAATGGCTACTTACAACAAATGACTAGACCTTTGAATCTTGATAAACTGAAAGACCGACATGAACACAACTATACTATGATAGAGATTGTTGCTTCTCTATCCAATGTTGAATTTGAGGATGTTAAGAATTGCACTACTGCAAAGGAAATGTGGGATAATCTTTCTCTAGTCTATGGTGGAGATGTTAATGTCAAGAGAGCCAGAGCTAAAAGCCTAAGAGGTAGGTTTGACAATATGAAAATGAAATAAGGAGAGAACATAGTAAAATATACAAACCGAATAAAGGAGGTAGTCAATGCTATCAGAGAATCTAGTGGTGTCATTGATGAAGATACAGTGGTAAGTAAAATTATAAGAACCTTGTTGTCTTTTTATGTAATCAGAATATCTGCTATACATGAAATGAGGTCTACACCTGACAATACTCTTACTCTTGATAGTCTGATTGGTAAGCTAACAACTTTTGAGTTGAACAATTTTGATAGTAGTGTTGTACCATCTGTTGAGTCTTCTTTCATGTCTTCTATGGAGATCGGTAAGTCTAGCAGTAGACATAATATAAGGAATGACAGTGATAGTAATACTAATGATGAGCTTGATGAACTTGAAGCTCTTATGGCCCAGAGATTACCTAAAGGTAAATGTAGATATAAGGGTAAATTACCTTTAGCATGTTTTAATTGTAAAGAAGTTTGTCATATTGCTGCTAGATGCCCGAACAAGAAAGAAGAAGATAGAAAAAAAGATTGATCTGGTGAAGGAAGCTATGGAAGAAGAAACAACAAAACTTACCGTCGACACTACAACAGAGATAACCAAGAGCATAGAGATAAGGGCAAAAAGGTATGTTACATTGCTAAAGAAAATGATAGTGATACCAACATAGATGATGATGTTGAAGTAGT